>LOEQ01014443.1:0-17990 GCA_001685075.1 Bramus lutescens | reverse complement strand
ATAATGGGCCAGGCAGTGCTTAAATGAATACAATTTGTCTGTTGTTATTTCGGGCTATAAGCTAGCTGTGCGGTAGCTGGGCCAGACGAAAAACAGGCCCTCTCCCCTTACACTACACTTTCTGGTTTAAAACAATAGACATTTTTATTATAATTTCTAACATCAGAAATCTAAAATAAGGTGCCAATATGGACATGGTGCTTCTGAAAACTCAGAGGGGAGAGGCTGGCCTTGCCCTATAAGCTTGGGCTGATGGAAACATGTCTTGCTTTGCGACAATGTGAGTCTGATGTTGTCACAGAGCTCTCCTTGGGAGGACTCCCTGTGTCTTTATATAGCCTTGAAAGGATACTGGCTATGGGCTTTAATTACTTCTTAACCTCATACAAGCTAAATTTTGTTTAACTATTTGTAAAAGACTGTGTATTCAAATAGCATCACATTTTCCAGTTCTAGAGGGGCATAAATTTGGATGAGGTTCTCTTGAACCCACTAAAACAGGCAAATCCTAATTTATTCTACTACTATATCATGCCTATTTTACCTCACCACTCCATAGTTATCTTCCTGGGTATGTCTTGTTCTCACCCCTGGAAATATGTTTATTTTTTCCTTAGCAAACACAAACTATTAAAATCAAGTCATATTTCTCTCCACCTAGGATAAATCAACAGTATCCTTGTGAGCCTCAGAATAAAGGCCACGATCCTTAGGACAGTTTAAGAGTCTCTTTGTGTGTGTGGTCTCAGATCTCAGCTTCTTTGCACCTTCTTTCTGACATAGCAAAATGCTTAAAAACTTCAGTAGTGAAAGAGGGTCGCATTCTTCTTTAAACAAAACAAAACTGTGTCTGTTTGCACATGTGTGTTTCAATATGTATGTGAACACACGTGTGTGTGTGTATATATACGTGTGTGTGTGTATGTGTGTGTGTGTGTACATGTGTGTTTAGGCCAGAGGTCAACCACAGATGTCATCCTTAGGAAACATTCACTAATTTTCTTTCAAGACAGGGTCTCTCTTTTTCTAGGACATGGGAATCACCATTCAGCTATATAGGCCACCCAGCAAGCCACAGGGTTCTTCCTGACTCTGCCTCCCTAGGTGTGGAATGAAAAGCACACATCAACCTTAGGATTTTTATGTGGGTGCTGGGCTTGAACTCAGGTCCTCTTGCTTGGTGGTAAGCATTTAAGCAGCTGTGCTGTCTCTCCCAGATCATCATGTTCTCTCTACCTCAAAGCCGTCCCATTTGCTCTATCTTCTGTCAGTAGGTTCACGTGCAACCCATGCAGTTTCCCCCCACAGGACTCAAATACTGGTGATCAGTGAGGTTGAAAGTCATCCACCTCTTCCAGGAAGCCACCCTTGGTCCCCAGCCTCCACACAACCTGGTTTATTCTTTGTCTTCAGACCTTCCCGCACAGTAGACTATCTTCCCTAATGTACAGCAATTGCTCATTCCTATCTCCTTGTTCCCGACTCACCAGTAATGTCCGTGACTATGGCGGCTGCAGCACATTTCAAACACAGTGCGGCCACCCACACAGGGTCTGACGTCCACAGGCCCAGATCAGCATGAGCAGAACAAATGAGTTAAGAGCACTTAATGCTTTTGCGTTAAAGGCATGCGATGTTTAATCTGCCTCACAGAGATATTTCTAATAGTTACTTTGAACATTTCTTTTTCCTACAAAGAATTATAAGTGTGAAAATATGATAGTAATACTTCCTTTTAGAAAGAAGAAAAGGGTGGATATTTCAGTAACACGTTTTACATTTCATCAGTCCAAGGAGCTATTACTATCTGATTTGTAGTGCCTGTGGTAATTCACCAGACGTTGCTAAAGACTCTTCATTCTGTTGTGTCTCCCATATCCAGAGGGGCTAGAGAGCCCCTGCCAGAAGTTGGTGTGTCTGTCTCTCACAACTATACTAATAACTTGACCAGTATGTATGAAGTAGATACTTGACAGTGAACACATGGCTTGGGGAAACATAAAAGACATGAGCAGGTAAGATGAGTAATGGAAAAGGTCTTGGGATTGTGGCTAGCCAAACATTGTCAACGGCAACTTGCCAACAAATCTCATGCATTTTTCATTCAACCTCCATTTTTGTTATTTTATCTATCTTGGAAAAATGTGTCGCTTATATTTATTGCTCCACATGAGAGATGTGCTAGACCTTAAGGTTAACCAAGATGAATCAGACACCTCTAGATGAGGAAAAGTATGAGCTAGTAACCATAGTGCCTTGCTTTCTTCTGACAGTTCCGTGGAGCCTAGAGAGCGAGAGATCTCAGCTTTGTACAAACCATTTCATATGCTTTTCCTGGGCAGTGCAACACCGGACATCATTTGTAATTGCCAGAAATGCAAAACTCTCAGAAACATGCATAGGTGTACATGCTTCTGACTTTGGATTTGGAAGTGATGTATAAGCATAAAACAACAGAGGGGTAAGCTGAACTTCACTAACGTTAAATTCTCTTGTGCAGAGGCTGGAGAAAGTGCCTGCTGTACAGGTGTGAGGGCATGAGTTCGAATTCCCAGCAGCATGGAAAAGCCAGGTGGAGTGTGTGTATCTCTAACCCCAGTGGAAGAGGGACAGAAAAGCAAGCTACAGGCTTCATTGGCACAGCCACATCTGATAGGAATGACAAAACAGTTATAAGATCAGCAAAGCTGCTTGATGAAGATCCAGCAAAGCTGCGCTGCATGATGGCCGCTGTGACATCTTTGGTTTTCCTCTCCAGCTGTTATGTATTTGGGTGACTTTTACTATTTGTACAATTTAGGGATATTGGATTGATGGAAATTTTCTTATTAGTCATTTATGGCTTCTCTCAGGAACGCTGCTTCTAATCTTCCCCAGGGAAAGTCCTGAAGACACTACCCCTCCTGCTTTTAGGGAGATATCCTTATCTACTTGAGGGTCTTCCTATGCCTTGGAGGTTGTGGTATACATAAAGAAGCCAGAGGTCTCCTTCTGAGGCTATGAGATACTGTTGAAACATGTCTTCCTGTACTTATTCAGGAGCAAGATATGCAAAGCTAAGTAAACTCAAAAGGGTCACCTACCCTCAGACAATTACATGGCCTATAAAGCAATAATGTTAGATTAGCTGAAGTTACCTCAGCCTTACACAGAGCCTTATATTGTGAGCAAACTATGGAGTGGAAAGATGATTTTAAAAATGGGGTGTCAGGACCTCCCTTTCTTAGAAAATTTATCACATGCAGAGCCATTGTGGTGTCTGTCATATGACCAAGGAACAACAGAATGCCAGGATTAGACATATGGACAAATTCTATAAAGATATAAAATGTAGACACTGTATTATGTTTATTTTATGTTACATATAAATTACGTTGTATTATATTTGTTACATATAAATGTAAACATTATATATATTATATTTGTATAATAACTGCAGCAGCTTTGGCCTGAGGATATTTCTTGGGCACTCTAATCATTAAGAGCTAATATTACACTGCTTGGTACATGACAATCTACCAAGACTAGCTTGGAGGTTTTGTTGGGGTCTAGTGTTCTTGTAGCCACAAGACTAGAAGTTACCAGCCTAGGAACAGGCTCTAGATTATTAAAAAATTGGGTTATGAGCTTAATGAGTAATAATGATAACTCTGTTTACAATGATGTTGAAACATGAGGTAAAATAATTGGAAATTATAACTCTGTTCTGTCATAGTTTTAATGATGACTAGATGAGCAAAAGGAAATGAAACACTGTCCAAAACCAAAAATGATATAATTTATGTTTTAAACAACATAAATGTATCCCTGCTTACTAAATTCTGTATAAATAAACAAGCATTCTGGCTGCTAGTCAGTCGGGTTATAAGAGTCTCCCAACCACCATGGCCTGGCTCACTTCTGTCCCCTCCAGCTACTTACATTCTCTGCTGGGACCTGTTCTCTACCAGGAATACTCTCAGAACTCCATAAGAGACCCTGTCTCAGAAAATCAAGCTGAAACTGATAGATGAAGACATCCAATACCAACATCTGGCATCTACATACATGCACACACCTATGCATCACATAAAATGCACACAAATATACACTACACTACATATACACATGCAAGTACTAAAATTTTTTTTGAAAACATTCCTATGCATGAAAGAAAACTATGAGAAAAGTAGAAAGTTCAGACCAAGAATGGGGAGAAAATATTTGCAATATAGAACCGGCAAGGTCTAATATCCCATATTCATAAAGAACATGTACAATAGAATAACAGGAAGATTTTAAAAAGAGCAAATTAAAATACAGGCAAGAGAGTTGACATTTTTCCAAGGAAGGTCTACAAATGGCAAACAATTATACAGGATGAAGTTCACCATCACTGCTCACCAGGGAACCACACCTTGAGCCACAGTGAGACACCATTTAGCATTACATAGAGATGATCATTTTAAAAGCAGGAAAATAGCAAGCAGGAACTATAGGAAAAACTGAAGCCTTCATCGTCACTGGTGGCAATGTAAAATAGTACAGCCTCAGCAGAGAACAGTTTAGTGATAAGTCAAATGTTAAATAACAATCCCACCAAAGAGACCTGGAAACAGATGTACAAACCAAACCTTTTGCACTGTACTCATATTCACATCAAGAGAATGCATAGTAGCTATTAAAAATTGGCATTAACTTAAACATTTATCATCTGGAGAATAGACATATGCACTACATTCATACAATAGAGTATTTAATTATAAAAAGAAACAAAATATTGACAATACTACAATATGGAAAGATTTTGAAAGCTATTTGTCTTGTTTACTTTTTCCTTGCTGTAAAGAGACACTATAACCAAGGAAACTTATAAAAGAAAATGTTTTTCGGGACTTATGGTTGCAGAGGGTTAGACTCCATGCTCATCACAGTGTGGAGCAAGGCAATACCAGGCAGGCATGATGCTGGAGCATTAGCTAATAGTTTACATCTTTATCTGCAAGTTGAACACACACACACACACACACACACACACACAAACGGGGAATAAACTAAGAATGGCATCAAGTCTTGAGTCCTCCAAGCCCATTCTTAGTGACAAAGCACACCTTCTAATCCTTCCAAAACAGTTCCACCAACATGGGGGTCAAACATTCAAATATATGAATATGAGCCAATGGGAGATATTCACATTCAAACCATCACACTACCGAAATGAAAGAAGTTAGAAATAAAATGTCACATATTATATGATCCCATTTCTGGGCAGTGACTGATTAATGGGTATGGGGTAATGTAAATGGGATTAAGTGTTGCTGATGACTGCACTGTATTTGTGAAATAAATTTCCATCAAATTGTCCTCTCTGAAGTGACTGAAACAATAATGTTTACACCAGACAACGTCAGTAAAGATGGTTAGGAATACATTAGTAAAGGAATGCTTTGACATACAGACAAAATGGAGGCTGGAGAGGTGGCTCTGAGGTTGGGAATCACTTGCTGCTCTTCCAGATTGGGATTGGGTTCCTGGAACCAAGATTGGGTGGCTCACAAGCACCTGAAACTTTAGCTCAAAGGAATCCATGCCACTTCTGGCCTCCTTGGGCACCGACACTCATGTGTACATATCTACATGCAGACACACACAAACACACACACTTACACACACACACACACACATACATAAAATAGGAAGAAAATGATGACTTTAAAATGACTTCAAACCAACTCAACTTTTCAAAAAATGTTTATGTGTGTGGTATGTATGCCTATGCTTGCATATGTGTGGGTGCACATGTGTCTGAAGGGTTGTATATATGTGTATGCAAATGCATGTGTTGGCTCAAAGTAGGGTGTCTTACTTGATTGCTGTCCACTTTATTTATTGAGGCAGGGCCTCTTATTGAATGCAGAGAACTTGCCAACTCTAACTAGACTCACTGGATAATCTCCTCCAAGGATTTGCTGTCTCTTCTTCATAAGTGTTAAAATTTCAAGCAGTTTACACGGCTGCCTGGCTTTAATGTTGATTTTGGAGAGCCAAAATGCTTTATTCATTTTCTTACCTCTTCAGCTCTCTCTCTCTCTCTGTGTAGTCCTGAGGTTCATGTTGATTTATGCATTGATTGCTTTCCACATTATTTTTTGAAACTGGGTCTCTTACTGCATCTGAAGCATCAGAGAAGACTAGACAGGTGGACTAGTAAGCACTTATCATCTTGTTTGACTTTCCCAGAGCTTTATTTGTGGGTTATCAGGGATTTGAACTCACATCCTAATGTTGGTGCAATCAGTGCTTTACTGACTTTGACTCCCCAGCCCATAGACTCTTTCTTTCTGTATTCTAATCTTCAACTAAAAAACCCTTCTGTTTCCTCAGTAAGGCAAGAATCCTTTATAGTAAAAGTGCATATTGTGGGGCAATAAGAAATGGTTTTCTTGTGATTTGTGAAGCTATAGATGGGCTTTTCATTTGTCTTGTATTCCTTCCAGAGAGTCTGCTACCTTCACACATTATGCCAGGAGCTGCAATAATTTAATCAATATTATAATTAAACAGTCCCACTGTAAGTATATATTTATACTATGGTGTTGACAACTGGCTTTAAGGAGCCCCAAAGCCCCACAGTTCAGTGCATCATTTACAGTCCCCCCAAGCCACCGACATGATTGATCAGCACCACAATTAGGAATTACGTCCTCTGCAGAACCCCTCGTGGATGGGGAGAATTGATTATCTTTCCCTGGGGAGGTCAAGTCTCATAATGCAGATGTTAATTAATTTTTTATATTAAAAGCTAAATACAAAGATTGAATCACTTTTATTAGGAACTTCTTCTAATGAATCTCCTGCCCTCTGAACCCAAACACTCTGTCTTTGGACACATGCATTCAATTAAAGAACAAAAACATTTGACTGTGGAAGCCTGCTCATAGAATCTTCCTATCAAATCACAGATATATGCTGAGGTGGCCTCTTTGGATAGAAGTTTACCTTGAGTGTTATCAGTTACCCTTCCTTTTTTCTTTTTCTTGTGTATCTTTGAAAAGTAATTTAAAAAATAAAACAGGAAGTTAGAACAAATAGCATCAATTTCTCTTTTATTGAAAAGAGAGAAATGGGATTACAGATAAGAGTATTGTATCTATGGGGCTAGAGAGATGGCTCAGCAGTTAGAAGCACTGGCTGCTCTTGCAGAGGACTCAGGTTGGATTCCTAGCACCCACACGGTGGCTCATAACCACCTGTGGCTCCAGTTCCAAGGGATATGATACCCTCTTTCACCCTCCTTATGCAGCAGGCAGGCAAGTAGTGCTCAAATATATAGTCAAACAAAGCACCCACATATGCAAATATTTATAATATGCAAATATGATGCAATTTATAGAATCACCTGTAAATATTCCACATACCCAACAGGTCTCAGGGTATTTGCTCCACTGAATAGGGAAAATTCACAACCAATGAGGAACTCTTTATATGAGTTTGAGAAGGGATTTCATTGGAAATTTCAGCTAAAATAAAGCCCATGGTGACTGGCAGCCAACTAGTTTTGAGTGGTCAGGTTTTCCTGTAAGGTATATGATTTTGAAACTATTATAGCCTAGCGTTTGCTCAGGAAAGACTTCCTTCATCAGTGCGATGAAGTGTATTTTGGTTTCTATTTTTTTTTCAGCCCAGGTTTTAGGGACCTGGTGGCATCTTATTTCTTCCTGGCATGACATCCTCACCAAAGTTTGTTTTTTGAACAGTGGTCCCGTCTTTCAAAGAGTGGTGGGAAGCCTATAATTAGTCTGAAATATCTTATTAGGTAGTAATAGAGAAAACCCTGAATGGACTCGGCAGCAGAAGTCACAGTGGAGCACAGCTTGCCATGACACCCACATTACCTGAAGTGAGCTTGGGGGTCTAGTTCTCATCCTGACAGCAGGCATTCGGAAATACTTCGTCAAGGGACAGCCACTCATTTATGAGCGGACGTGTGCCTTGGCTCATTTGTGCACCTGACGGTAATCCATATTTTTGAGTCTCAGCATTGGATTAATTATCTCCAGACAGTTTTTCTGAGTTGTATGGATGACCCAGGACTCAGACACCTTCCTCTCTGAAACCTCCATGCTAGGATTAGCTCAAATAAAGTGGCAATGGGTACATTGCGGGGAGGCTCTTTTTTTTCTGCCTGCATATTCCTCTCCAAGTGTCTGCTCTGACTCTATATTTTGGCACCTAATGTCTCCCACTAGCCAACAATTCTCAGAGTGTTCATCAGTGTCCTGGCCCACTCCAACGTGTCCCACCCAAAGAGTGTATAGTTCCCAGGCATCAGCAGGGACATCATTTGCCAACTCTTCAAAGGTGCCTGGAAGAGGGGGGGAACAAAGATTTTAAATATGACACCACATGAAATCCACCCCCATGAATTCTGAAACTCAAACCAGGGTTTTATTGGCTCCGTCATAATGTGAAATTGTATATTTTCAACAAAATGGATGATGGCAATAATTTTAAAATATATATCATTCAGTTGTAAACATTGTCAGTCAACCCCTGGGGGAGTTAGGAGTTGGGGAATGGACAAACAATAGCTAGAGACCTCAGACACGTTCTCTACACAACATGTAAGTGTGAGCTGTAGAGGAGAGGTGGAAGGATAAGCACAGACCTATGTGTAGGAGAATCGGGACAATCTAGGAGCTGTGGAGGTGAGGGCTAGAGGCACCTGGCACCTGTGACATCTGATTGACATGGAGAGCGGAATGGGAACGAGGACTTCAACATCTTGCTTTACATTTTAAATCTACTTTCTTGTTCTCTGTTTAAGAAAATGATGTGGTAGGCTAAAGCCTCTTTAGATACTTTGGATGCTAGTCTGAGATATTTGAATGGCCCCCAAGGTAAACCTGGACACCAATGAGCCCATCCTACCTGAGAATCAGTTGTGCTTGGAAGCTCCCTCTTGAGGGACGGCCAACTACCACATCCTGGGGTGTGTGTGAGTGTGTGGTTTACTTTACTCAAGCAGTCTCTCAAGGTGTGATACTTCTGTTTCCAACTCCTTTCTCTTGACCTAAATATCCTGGTTTCTTCTTGCTTACCATTTTCTTGGGAATCTACTTTCTTAGGTCTCTCTCTTTATTAGATTCATGTGGACTATTGGTTTTAAACAAGTTGACACGTTTTCCTATAGGTTCTGATTTCTTAGAAGAGGTGTGTGGTTTCAGGCCTCATGATAAACAAGTGACACTCCCTTCCTCTGACCATAAACCTACAGCAATCAGGAAGCCAATTTTACATTGTCAAGTTGCTTCTACCTGTTTTTCTATTCTTTCTTGAAACAAATTTGTTTCTCTTTGTATTTTGACAATTAGAGAGGCTATTAAAGTAAGGGGGAAAGTATCAAACATTTGGCCAAATGTTTGCTAAACACAGCATTTTGCTAAGCATTGGATTACAGTAGAATGCAAACAAAAGACAGGCTCCTGTCTTCAAGGCATCTGTGGGGAAATGAGAAAGACGTCATAGTTCAATAGCTACCTACAGAAATGTACATTCATGGACTATGTTAAGTACTGTGTGGGGGAAAGAAACAGGATGCAAGGAACCTGTGTAACAGGAGATCCCCTAGGGTGGTGCTCCAGTGACATTCTGCTGCTGTGGTAAAAACACTCTTGACAGAAAGCACCTTAGGCAGAGGAAAGGGTTTATTTGGTTCACACTTCCACATTACAATCCACCACAGAGCAAAGTCAGGGCAAGAACTCAAGCAGGAACCTGAAGCAAAACCAGGTGCTGGCTGTCTCTCTTAGAGGCTCATGCTTAGCTAGCTGTTTGTTTGATTATTTTTCATACAACCCAGGACCACCAGCCCTGTGAACAGCACAGCGGATAGTGAGTTGGGCACCTGCTACAATCAATTACCAATCAAGACAACCCCCCAAAGACCTACCCACAGGCCAGTTCAGCCTGGGTATCTCCTCATTTGAGAGTCCTTTCTCAGGTGACCCTGTGCTGAGTCTGGTTGACAGGGAAAGCTAACTGTGACAGATGGGATCAAAGGAGACTTCCTTGAGGCATTCACCAGGCAAAGGTGATAGAAAGGGGTCCAGGCAGCCAGAAAAGAAAAAAAACTATGCGAAGGGACTGAGGCAGGTGCGACAATAGAACATTTAAGACCCACAATGAAGTCGCTGTGCATTAAGGAAGCAGCAGTTTGAACCTGATGAGGCAAATGGGGCAAATTCCTGTAGAGTTTTGAGGGCTGTCAGATGACAAGCAGGGGACAACTGCCAGAGTCCAGCTAGGCTCTGATGGAGGGTTAATGTGAGTTTGTAAGAAGGTTGGTGCAAATAAGAGAAAGACTTAATAGCTGCATGGGAGATAAAGATTGATAAAGCCAATCAAAGGGTTGACCATGGAGATACAGAAAGGAAAGATGGGAGGAAGGTAGGAAAGAAGGGAATGGGAGTAGATGACATGTCTGTCTCTAAAATAGTTTTAGTAATAATTGTCTGGTTGTATGGTTTGGTTGTGGGCCCAAAGCACATGGGATATATAATGCATATATTCTTTCTGCATAAGAGACCTCCAGTGAAGAAATAGCTCCAGTATGACATATATACCTGTGTGTACAATGAAACTTTATGCCTGTGTGTACTTGGCCAAATTAATCCTCTCTATTGATATTTTAAACTCAGCCGACATAAAGCTCCTGTTACACAGAGAATAGATCTTGTGTTTCTTATTAGCCTGTGAAATCCAGAGTCATTTAATTCTAAATTCAAGATAGACAAGATAATATATAGCCAACTTGTACTATGCCATTTTATCTTTGCATTTATTTGAGCCTATAAGTTCACAAAGTCAGTAAAAAAAAAGTGGCATCCTGGTTCTAAATAATTACAGTATTTTAACTTTAATTTAATTACTGTGCACTGAAGAGTAGACCTCTTAAAACTATGTAGCGATTTGCCTCAGTGAGTTAGGCTAATCAGTATACCTCATTATCTGCAGCACGTAAAAGGAATATATGTCTCCCACTCTATAATACCGCTCCTTCAGTGTGCTCCCACCGAACCATCAAAGCCGATGCCCTTGCAAAGCTGCTCGATTTCCTTTTAAAATAAAAGTCCTCAAGGGTGAGGTTTTGCAGGGAAGAGCCGTGCGGAAAGAAAGTTGGTAAATCAAGAAGCCAGCCTCTGCTTTGGCAGCATCTAGACCCTGCAGGAGCCGCAAAGCACTAGCGAGTTAATTCTTCACTGACGGGTGACATAAAGATGATCTATGGAGTCGTCACTATCTAGACGTGGATAGAAAAGAGTATGAGGACCCGTCACATGAAAATAGCATCGCCATAGAGATTATGGTGAGGCGCCCCTGTACAAGTTGGCATGAAGGCATATTAGGAAAACTCCTTCTAAAAGACAGGCATCAAATTTGTGCCGTGAAAAGAGCAACAAAGAATTAATCGGCTAAATGAAGGATTTTTAAAATTGAACAGATTCATTCCTGAGGGAAACAATTCCCCTAAATGAAAATAGGGGCTTAGGAGTTAGTTCACTTAGTAAAGCATGTCACCTTTGAGGACTTTAGCTTCATCTCCAGAATTTATGGTTTGTTGTTGTTGTTAGTTTTTTTTTCTTGCTTGTTTTTAAGCCAGGATTGGTAATACTCATTGGGGAGATAGAGATGCATGGATCTCTGGTCACACTAGCTACCCAGCCTAGCCTACATGGCAAGTTCTATGCCAGTGAGAAACCCTGCCTTAATAAGGTGAACATCACCTGAAGAAAGACAATTGAGATTGACCTCTGGCCCCCATGCTCATACACACACACACACACACACACACACACACACACACGTATGCACATACAGTTACACAACATTATAAACACAAGCAAATTTATGCATGTATAGCTACACACACACTATAAACACACACATATGCATGCACATACAGCTACACACACTATAAACACACACATGTATGCACGTACAGCTACACACACAGTATAAACACACACAAACAAGCTTACCAGCCTACACACAAACACAGAGACGCAGGGACGAATACAGAGTTTTGAGCACTGCTATAACTGATTCATTACATTAGCATCAAGTAGGGAAGATGAGAAGAAGGCTGAGAGAAGTGGGGGAGAATGGACCTGAGAAATTTAAAGAAGATAAATTAGGCTAAGGAATTGGAGGATGGAAATGAACAGACATCATATTTTCATGTTCATTGACTTAACAATAAGAACAGAAGATGAAATATTTGGGGCAGTGAAAATGCAGGCCGTGACTTGAAAGATGGCCAAGCTGCGAAGGCACCAGGCCTAATGCCCCCAGCCCACCTACAAGATGCTATGTAATAAACCAGCACCATTTAAATGGATGACATACCTCAGCTACTGGGACACAGGGCTCACATAACAGTCCCGTAATCCCCAGAATATTAAACAGCAGTGAGTTTATTTATTTTCCAGTGGGTTGTAGGAGATGGTAGAGCATCTGTGGTTTGGATGAAAATACGCCCTGCTTTCTCCCCTCCTGCTTCGAATTCCTCACAACCATTTGCCTTTGGTTTGAGTCTGCAGATGCCAACACTTTCCAAGTGGCTAGAATGGAAAGAAATGTTGTGTTATTAGAGAGATGGGGTGCTGGTAGAACAAACCCAGACACCCCGCAGAGAAGGTTCCCCAGAAGATGATGCAGGTTTGATTCAAAGCCACCCCTTGAGGGTTCTTCCAAGTGCCAAGTTCTGTGAAGATTTTTCAGTCATGGGAAACTGTGATGAGAATTGGCCTTGTGTCTTCTCTCAACAAGTTTTCAGGACACAATACCGTTGAAGTGAAGGAATATCTATCCAGTAATAAATTTAAGTCTCCCATTTATCATTAAGAATATGTTTCGTGCTGAGTGGCATTGATTGATTGATTCATTCATTCATTCAGTTTTCCTCAGCTTCTAAAGTTGTACTCCCTGGCCCCTCCCTAGAAGTGTCCTCAAAGTAGAAGTCAGCTCCCCAAATTTTCCTGTCTGTCTTGAAGGCTTTGTTCTCCCCACAGTTCCCATAGGTCTCTTCATCATCCCCTCCATGAGTAACAAACCACATTCCTTCCTGTCTCTCTGGATTCACAGTCCTTTTTCTTACTTCATCTCTCCAGTCTTTCAGGCAGTATGCTGACTTCCCACGGAACCACCTTCCTCGCCAGCACCTCCCTAAATATCTTGCTTTAGTTGGCTCTTTTCTCTCAACTTGGAGTTTCGTTTGGGGAAGGCCCCTGCTTTAATGGGGTTCAGTGTGTGATGCTGAGGTGGCACAAAAGCAACATGCTAACAGTAGAACACGTGTTTGAATTGTTGTCTTCTTCCAGCCTGGAGATACATGGTATTATGGTCCCTTGCATGTCTGGCCAGCATCTGTAAGTTACATAGAGCTCTAGGATAAGGCCATAGGGAGGGGCAAAACCCAATACTGAGTGTCCTTCATGGACAGCAGTATTTGGACACAGGTATTTGGTAAACTGCATAGAACAAGGCTGGCAGGACGGTTCAGGTGATAAAGGTGATTAGTGATGAGCCTGAGGAACTGAGTCTGGGTACCATCTGCGAGAAGCAGTGAACTGACTACCACGAGTGGTGCCCTGACTTCTTCCCTCATATCCTTGTGTGCACACCCACACACTACATAAATCGGTGTAAATAAAATTTTTAATTAAAAAAAAACTACAGAAGTCAAGATAAAGGCAGTCAATAATAACTCATTCTTTTATAATAATCTTTGTGTGGATGATTCTGCCCAACCAAAGGTTAATGGAAATGTACAAGAGCATAGCTGACCTCTTCTGACATATTTTCAGAATGCGATGGTTTTATGAAGAAGTAGGTTTAGGTGTATCTGTAGTTTAGATTTGATTTGACTTTCTGTCCCTCCCTATAGCCTTCCTTTCTGCAACCTAGGTGGGCCTCAGACTCACAACTTAGTTGAAGATGACCTTGAACTATTTAATCCTCCTGCCTCCAGGCAAGTGTGTGTCACACACTGGTGATCAGGAATGCATGGCTGATGGAGGCAATCCCACTGATGTGGATTGGGCTGGTATAACATACAACCCATGCTGGGACACGAGGTCTGAACGTATGGCCTGAGAGTTTAGCTCTTTCTTTGAGAACCGGGTACAAATAGAAACATACATAGCACACATTCATTGCCAGCAGTGGGGCACCTGTCAAGGGAGGAAATACTGTAAAATATGCAATTCTTTGTTTTTCTTACGATTTTAAATTTTTTGTGCTTGTCTCTATCAGGTCAGAATAGAAATGACTTGTTAACACCATTCAAATATGTGACTAGATACGGGAATTAAAATGAAATTTGTCATCTGGTGCAGATACAATGACACTTTCATACCGAAGTGATGACTCTTTTCAAAAACACCCACACAAATAGAGATAGAAGTCATTTTCCTTTTTCTTTTTTTCCCACTCCTCACCTTAAAAATGTTCTGGTGTATGTGACAGAAACAGTTATTTCTTTTCCAAGTTTAGAAATCAAAGCTCACAGGATAAGTTCACATGACTGAAAAGTATTTCTCTCCTTAAGCTTTTCCTAAATGAAAAGGTTGTTTCTTTTGCCTTCCAAATAAAAGTGCTTGAGCATTGTTTAGGTGTGCCATGCTTTATTCACCCTATCAGGCAATTACATATTATTCTACATGCATTTATTTCCCTGTTAGTGTCTCCAGTGTTGATATAGAAACATTAAAAGCTATTAGGTGGTGTGTTCAAGACCTCGGCTAGAAGCTGGCAACCACAGCCCTGACCCGTGAGCACTGAGACGTGAGGAGCCACCTTCTGTCAAGCCTGGCTTCCTCTGGACCTGAGTAGGGAACAGGTCAGAGCCTTGGTACTGGGGAAAAAGGGGCGTATTAGAGCTGAGGAGGCAGGTAGAGCAAGGAGGCAGGAAGCCAGCTCCCTCAGACAGCACTGGCTTAAAGGCAAAGTGTATATTACTGTATAAGGGAGGGCCAGCTTGTTTGTCCCAGCTGCCTGGCTAGCTTAACCCTGAAATAATCACACAGAAACTGAATTAATTAAATCATTGCTTGGCCCATTAGCTCTAACTTTTTATTGGCTAACTCTTACATCTTAGTTTAACCAATTTCTAGTAATCTGTATATCGCCATGACGTCGTGGCCTGCCAGCAAAGTTTCGGCACGTCTGTCTCAAGAAGTGGCAGCTTCATGGCGTCCCCTGGCTCTGCCCTTCTTCCTTCCAACACTCAGTTCTGTCTTCCCTGTCTGTCTAAGTTCTGCCTTATCAACAGGTCAAGGCAGTTTCTTTCATCATTAACCAATACAAGCAACATATAGACATATAGACAGAAAAACCTCCCACACCATATTATCGTGCATACCAAGCTTAAAAGAACAGCCCAACCTCCCACCCCCTGAACCTCTACTTCGCCTTCACATCAGTCAGACAATCTTCTCACAGGAGGATCATAACCTTTGCTTCTTCCCACATCCACTCTCTATCTCCCAGCTCCACCCCTGCCATTGTTTTTGGCCCAACCTTCCTGAAATTAGAGCCAATGAAAACATTTCACTATCTGTCCCTCAAATGGAGTGACCATCATCAATAGCTCCTAGGAACCACAGGAAGAGCCAGCAACCTTTCACTTGCTCTGTTTCCTCATTTGGTATAAACTGGATGCTCAAGTTCGTTTTTTTCCCACTCAGTGTGAGACTAGAAAGGAGCCAGGGAGGAGAGAAAACATACTGTCTCTTTGAGCACTGAGTCTTATTTCAATCGCCATGAATTCAGCTGTTGCTCTTGGTATTTAAAGTCATTGTAAATGAACTGTTTTAACATTTTCTTAGTCTATTTTCTGCTGCTATAACCAAATATGCTGAATGGGATTGGGAAATCTATAAAGAAAGGAGGTTAACCAGGCTTGTAGTCTCCGAGATTAGGAAGCAGAAGACTGTGAGGCTACATTGGCAAGAGGGTCCTACTGCTTTGACTAATGATGGAGAAGCAGAAGACAAGTGTGTTACTGGGGAAGAGTCAGAGCATATGGGGAAGCTTTGCCTTATGACAGGTCACCACCATGATGTCTACCCAGTCCCTTCAGAGGGAGAGCTCCATTCACTACTGTGAGAACTGACCCAGGCATTTGAAAGAGACACTAGCCCCCTTCACAACTTGGTCACCTCTTAAAGGCCTCACCTTCCAACATTAGCACATGGCAATAAAGCATAGACACACACTTCAGAGGGGACAAACCATATTCAAATCTAGCAAGCATCTTTGAAAAAAAAAAACAAAAACAAAAATGGGTCTCTATAGCTCATGCTGGACTTCCAGCATCCTCATCCAACGTGCTGAGATTATAAATGTGCATCCCATGCACATGGCCTGGCCATACCAAGTTTCATTCACATCTTTGTTTCATATAAAGGAAACACTTTGACTTTAGAAGACATTTTATTTATTATTATGTGTATGTATGATATGTGTGCATTACTGTGTATGTACATACATGTGTGTGCACACTGTGCAAGTGGGGGCTGGAGGATAATTTTCAAGGGTCAGTTCTCTTCTTCCACTGTGGGTTCCAGGAACTGAACCCAGACTGGCAGTTTTAGACACTAAGTGCTCAGCCCAGCTGCACCATCTCCCTGGCCCAATTTAGACTTTCCACATCTACCTCTGGGAAGCCGCAGCATTTCCTTCACTCATAAGGAAGACAGGACAGAGTTAAAAGAAGTGGCGCCATTAGTGAAATTCTTCTAAGTGATTTTCAGAATCCGGGTTAGGATTTGGAATCCCTGGTGTGCTCAAGGCATTAGCCTGAGCAACCCTAATTTCAGACAGATCCCTTCAAGTGCAGCTGAATTTCATGCTAATTCTCATGGCATCTATTCTGTGAACAGTCCAGGAATATTAGCAAAAGTCCTTGACCCACTTAAGAAGCTCAACTAACTGATATGGAGCAGTGGGTGCCCTATAATCTGTCTTTTGGATATCTGAACGTCACTAAGGCAAGTAGCCAAGTTCAACTGAACTATAGCCGCAAAGAGCAAGTTCAAGCTAATGCTTGAATGCTTGGCCTTGAGCAAGATCAGTGCCCGGGTCATCATCTGCGCAGTACCATGGAAACAGCATTGGTTAGAACAAATGCCTTCAAGAGCCATCTGTCGGTGTTTGTCAGTCTATCCATCTTTCACATGGTCTGCTGGCACTTTGATGGTTTTAAGAGCAATACAAAGAAATAATTCATTCTCAACACCCCTCATTTTAAAAACTATGACAGATGATTACATGTTAGAAGTCTATGGTCATTCTACAAGGGACATTGTGGCCCCGGCAACCCTGGCAGCACATTCAACAAGTGGCATTCATTTCTGTGCCCCATTTGCACATCTTATTTACATTCCGAAGAGCCCCACCTCCCGCTGTTACTCCCCGAAGATGCTAGATTCTTAAAAAGAATCAGTGGCTCCAAGGTTGTTAACTAAAGCATGGGCAAATCGAAGAGCAGAGCTAAGCAAAAGCTCTAACTTGGAGTATCATTTTATACAGAGTGAGCAAGACTCAAGCATGGTGCTGCACCTTCCCAGATAACTGAATTTCCGAATGAGGTAGCTTTGCCCAAGCTGACAAGAAAAGCAGAAATCAGAACAAGAGATGCCTGGGAAAAAAAAATCTGATTCTGTTGGATCAAACTTCCATTTCCCTTAAGGTTTCAATCTTTTGATAGGAGACTTTGTCAGACAGCAGCCTGAACTCACCACGTTTGAATCATTCTGAAGTGTAATCATGATGGTAGAAAGTTAATCGATTTTTTTTTCTTCAGAACAACAATGGTACAATACTCTCCAGCATTCGGTGGATAAATTTTCCTCCTGGGTGTTGAGAAAAGGCCATGTAGGGTTTCTCTCTTCGTAGGAGGGGAGAAAGCAAACAGAACACAAACCAAAGGCCTGCTTCTGTCATAA
>LOEQ01014442.1:0-17990 GCA_001685075.1 Bramus lutescens | reverse complement strand
GTGGGTGATGTTGGGGGTTGGGGGATGACCGCGTACATGGGTCAGGAATGCACTAACCCTCTCTGATGGATGAGCTTGCTATAGGATCAGTGCCCTTACTGACCAGGGAACCTCGCAGACAAAGGGTCTGCCTTGCTGCCAGCAGGCTATTGAAACAAAGGGACTCCCACCTCCTTGAACTCACCCCAGTCCTAGCGCCCAAATAGGCTGAGCTTGGGGATCTTTGCCCCGAGGAAGGGAAGGGAGGGGGTGCCTCATGGAGTAGTAATCTTAAGGGCTACAAAATTAGTTGTTTCTGGAAGCTACTGATGCATTAAAGAAAAAAAAGGTGAATGATCTCAAATTTAAGATGATATGTAAATATCAGAATGTTTATTTGGCCACATAGAGAAGCCCACGTTCCCATGTTGATTAACAAAGAGTTCAAAGCAATCCAGGAGATGGGGGGAATGCATGCCTTTTATCCCAGCACTCAGGAGGCAGAGGCAGAGGCAGAGGCAAAGGCAGGTGGATCTCTGTGAGTTCAAGGCCAGTCTGGTCTAGGACAGTTCCAGGACAGCCTGGGCTACAGAGAGGAAACTCTGTCTTAAAAGAGAGAGGGAGTGTGAGAGAGAGAGCTCATTACAAGTTTTAATAGTCTGGCAGAGAAGACATGAGACAAGTGTGCAATCTCTGCAGGCAGCATTGGAAGTATGGAAAAGTGAGCCTGAGATAAGTCACTCAAGGTGGTGGTGCTCGCTGGCACAGCTGCTGTAAATAAGGCTGGAAAACACACCAACCAACTATGATTTGTGATAGCGCCCCATGGGCACACTATCAAAGAAAATTGTTAGTGGAGGAAATGAATGCCATCGAAAACCCCACCGTTGCTTATCTAGGTAGGCCAGGCTCATGGTAGAAGATGCTGAGTCAAAACTCCATGAAAGTGATTAAGGACCCTGATAGAATGCAGGACGGCTGGCGGCACTTAGAATGCCCTCCAGAGCTCAGGTGGGAGCAATTATCATAACGAGTAGCACAGTCTTTATGGCAGATTTTGACCCATAGCCAGTTATACAGAAAAACAGAACAGAGTGTTCCAATGTACCAGGTAGACGAGAAGCCAATATGGCTATTGTTTTTCCAACAAAGGGAGAAAATTAAAATTAAAAATTAAAATTAAAATTTTTAAATGGATGATGAGGATGCTGAAAGCATCCTACCATATCAAATCTCATCTCCTTGTGTGTGGATGTTTTCCAGCAAGGAGGGAGTTTCCTGACTGGAATCAGCTAACTGAAGGACTGGCCATGAAGAAAGAGAGTAGCCATGAACACAGACCAGCCACGCTAAGGCAACTGTGGTTAGCAATGGTGCTCCCAGATGTGTCTAAGAAACTTTATCACCATTCACCCAGCAGGATATGGAGATGAAAATAACGATTTTGGAAGGAGGACTGAGTTGACATAGATGGTCCAAACTCCAATGCCATTGAGTTATTTCTGTTAATGTAAAGACATGAAATAACTTAGTCATGCATTAAATTCTTTCCAAATGTTCCTGCTAGGATATTGCCTCTTTGCCCCCAGGCCCTTTCTTTTTCCATGGTTTCTGAATTTCCCAGTAGCCTTGGACAAATAGGAAGAAAAAAGAAGGGTGGTCTCTTTGAAGGTATAAGACTCTGTGACCACCAAAGAAGGATACCTATAAGAACAAGGCACCTCTCTCCACAAGGACATAGTTTATACTTTCAGTGAATGAATATTGGTTTGTACTATCTATTATACAATAAAATGAATGACCCCTGAAACACAGAGATAGAAACATCCTTCCTGATGACAAATCAGGGGATGGATTTGGGCTTATCATTTGGATTTCAGACTTTGCAGCCTTTGAGGGATTGGAGATATCCTTTCCAGTAACTCAAGCTGGAAATGTCTGCAGATGTTGTCAAAAGTCTGCATTGCTGTGAGTTACTCATGGTTAGACATCAAGGTTAGATCATCTTGTGTGTATGAAGCTCCAACCTCCAGAACAGGTACAAGGGCTTATGTCAATAGTTGTAAAGAAAGGCTGTTCTGATCCAAATGTGCTCCCACCAGAGTACAGAGTAAGAGTTCAATTGGAATTTGATTTATAGCTCCTATTGCAGTCTTTGAGGATGCTGAGCCCATGAGTCAGTGAACCAAGCGAGTCATCGTTATTGATAATGTAATTGATCCTGATCAACAGGAAGAAGTTGGTTCGCTATCATGCCAAAGGATGCAAAGGTTTACCTCTGACACTTAAGTGATTGTGAGCAGTGTGGTTTCTACTCTTTGGAACAAACTGAATGATAAATGGAAGAGTATAACAGCTTCAACTTCATGTGTCAGAATGACATAGGGCTCAGGCTGATGTTACTTCTTCAGGCAAACCACAATACAGCAGAGATTCTTTCTGCATGTATAGTTTGCCATGGAGAGTAGAGGATGGAGATGCTGAGCTGCACCAACAGAGCCTGTCATATGTTTGGCTTTTCCAGCTGGACTAGGTAGTTGGTGTGGGTCTGGGGACATTTCACGTGTTCTAGGCCTACAGAAGTGAAAATTAAGAGTTTGGACAGCAAAAGTGCTCATTCTTTTTAAGCGTTATTAAGAAAATGATATAACCAAGAATCTTACCAAATAGGTTGAACAGAAGAGACAAACGGGTTTGAATGGATGTTTGCTGTTCCTTTGGTCATTGTCTACAGAACTAGAATATTTATTTTTTCAGATGGTTGAACCTGAGAGTTTCAATCCTCACAAGGAATTAGTCCCACGTAGCCATGTAGTAATGGAAAGGTGTGAGCATAAAGCCTGGCACCCACGCTTCATCTTCAAACCATTCTCCAAGTAAATTATGGGGTAGCTAATACCTATTCTATAATAGCACTGCAATTAAATAATACCTAGTGCTGCCTTCCTCAATCTTCCAAGTTATATTTCTGTGTGAGCTCTTTAGTAATTCTCTATATAAAAATCTGCATCACAAAGTTTTTTTAAGAAAATTAAGTTATGAACTTCATTTCCCCAAAATATGTAAATGCTGCATCAACCAAACAAACAAATAAACAAACAATAAAAAACAAATTGAAGTTTGTGTGTGTGTGTGTGTGTGTGGCAAGCAACGTAATACAATAGACCCAATATAAAATTCCACACTAAGCGAAATAAAATTAGCGCCTTTGAACTGATAGAAGAGAGCAAAGAAGCAACATTGGCAATAAACTGTAGCTGCTCCATACTAAGTTGGTTATACTACTAACCAACATCTGAAGCTACAGAAGAAATTAATGTTATATGAGAAAAGAGAAAGGTTAAAAAGGACATGAAAGAGACATGAACAGACTGTGAACATCTAGCCAAGGACACTATCCAAGGGTCAAAGCATAATTTAAAAATGTATCATTTGCTTTACAGCTAATATCCACCTATTAAGTGAGTACATACCAAATTTGTCTTTCTGGGCTTGGGTTACCTAACCCAGGGTGATTTTTTTCTAGTCCCATCCATTTGCCTGCATTTTCTTGATGTCATTTTTTAAATTCCCAAATCATGTAATTCAGTGTTAATAGCTACACTGTAAATGCACAGTTTTCTTTATCAGAGAGGCTTCTGATGGTAGCAGATGCAGAGACCCACAGCCAACATCAGGTGGACTTCACAGAAGAGTAGGGGAAATATTATAAGAGCCAGAAGGATCAAGGGCACCAGGAGATCATGGCCCAGAAACTCAACAAAGCAGGGCTCATAGGGGCTCCTAGAGACTGAAGCAGCAGTCATGGAATCTGCCTGGGCTCTCTGCTAGGTCCTCTGCAAATACGTTATCACTGTTAGCTTGGTGTTTTCGTTGGACGCCGAACAGTGGGAGTGGGGTCTCTGACACTTTTGCTTGCTCTTGGAACTTTTCCCTTCTACCAGGTTGCCTTGCCCAGTGCTAACATGATGGTTTGTGCCTAGTCTTACTGTAACTTGTTAAGCAGTCATCAGTTGATAGTCCTGGGAGGCCTGCCCTTTGGTGAAGGAAGAAAGAGGAGTGGATGTGGGGGTTGGGGGCAGCTAGCAGGAGTGGAGGGAGGGGAAGAACACAACATGATCGGGATGTATTATATGAGAGAATAATGGGGGGCAATAGGGTTTATTCTAAAACGATTGATTAGTTAAAAATATGAGTGGACTTGAGAGATGGCGCAGTTAATATGAATGATGCCACACAAGCTTGAGGATGTGAGGCAGATCCCTCTGTCCTTGCTAAAACATGGGCACTGCTGTGACTGTGTGTCACCCCAGCTCTGTGAGGGGCAGAGACGGGGGTCCCCGAGTGTTTGGGGCTGTTGACCTGGCTCCATGTTAAGTAAGAAAGACATTCAAAGGAATTAAACAGAGAGTGATATAGCAGAATGCCCAGGTATAGCTTGGACCTCCAGAGCCTGTTACCTGGTAATCCCAAGGAGAGGAGAGGGAAGGGGAAGGGAGGGGAGGGCAGGAGGAGGGCAGAGGGGAGGGAAAGGCAAGGAAGGAGAGGAGAGAAGAGAGGGGAGACGAGGAGAGGGGAGGAGCGCAGAGGATGGTGGGGAGGGAGATTATTAATTTGGATAAGAGGTTAGAAGAGAAAGTTTCAGATGAAACAAGAAAACACAGTGCCCTAGAGCTAAAGATAGCATTTTAATCACCATAGTCGGCAGGGAACTGGGAATCCAAAGCCACTCTCCAAAGCACAGCCTGAGATGTCACAGTGGATGGGCTGCACTCCTCTGTGAAGGACACAGGGAGGAGGGAGGAGTCAGCCTGGGATCTGCTCTCCCAGTGACTACATCCCCCAATGGGTGCGAGGTGAGTTGGCCTGCATTGCAGGTCTGACCTCAGACTCGCCCTTGTTCTTAAGGCCACACAGGGGTGTCACAGTCTTTACAGAATGGATCAGTCCTTCCCATGGCCACTTGTTTCAAACAGACAGATGAGGTACAGACACAAAACAGTGACAAGAGCAAGGTGATAGGCAAAGTCACAGAATTTATATAGAAAAGAAATTAATTTTGATAAGAAGAATAAAATATACAATTATAACAATGTGTAGAAGGTGTCTGTATTACACTTTATAGGGCAAGGTTAGGGCAGGTTATGTGTGAAAATTCTACCTATGCTTCAATAGTCTGCCTTGTGACAGGTCTATCAGCTTCCCCAGGTATCTGTGCTCCTACCTGCAGGACAGAGATAACATCAGCTACCATAACATTATTATTGCTATTTAGTTTTCCATCTGTATTGCTCTAGAAAGAATTTAGGTTTCGTTAAGATGTTTTTTAAACAAAACTTGTTTTCATTGTTTTTCTCCCCTGCTTTTCCCTAAGCCGGCTTTCCCCAGTGTAACACCCAACAGCACCCCCCCCTTTCTCTTTTCATGACCCAAGTGATCTTTTGTGCACTCCTCTGTGTTCTCAATGCCTCTTCTTTGCTCTCTCAGCGTTTCATGCAATTTCATAGTCTAGACTCACTGTCATCACTTATGGACTTATTGAGTCGGATTAAATTAACATGTCATGGTATCAACGTGAAGATGAAATCAAATGGAAAGTGTAAAGGCTTTGGCACAGTTCCTATTCATGTCTATTAGCAATAATTAAAATAAAAGGAATTGATCCACAGGCCCGCCTGATGCTGCTTGGATCAAGCGGGTGAGAGACACCCACAGGCCAGCCTGGGTCCTCACAATCAGGGCAGGCTGAAGGCATCCACAGGCCCGCCTGGCACCATAAGGTGGGTGCCATTATAGTGAACACATATATGGTAGAGAAATGGGAGAGAAAGAGAAGCTGAATGGTCCATGTACTGTGGATGGGAAGGGGGGGCTGAAGAAATGAAGGTGGTGAGGAACAGGCTGACATGGGTGGTCCTGCTTGCCCCCTGAAGCCAGGGTAAAGTCCAGGCTTCGGCTACTGCCGAAGCTCATAGGTCCATGGTCCTATGGCATCCAAGTCCGTGTTGACGTCCATGACTCAGGTGACTACCAAAGGCCACAAGGATGCTAGATCTGGTCACACCTCTGGCCATGTTCACGTCCAAGGGTCATGCCACCACCAGGGCCATGTCTGTCTGCAAAATCTGCATGACCACGGAACCATGGTGATGTCTGGGCTTGAGCTGCTGCCAAGGGTCCGTGTTCCTGCTGCAGCTGAGGTCTGTGTTGATGTCCATGGTCCGTGTTACCACAGGGGCCATAGGAATCATGTGTATTGAATATGAGGTCCGTGCCGAGCTGTCCCTGCCCTTCGCTGGCCCGGGGATAGCTGTCCCTGCTCCTCGCTGGACATTGCAGAAGATTGCCCCCCNCCCCCCTCGGCCCCATCCCTCACCATGGCTGTGGGAGAGCTGGCCCCAACAGCATGGGCCTATGAGAGCTGGCTCAGCCCCTCACTTGTAACTAACCTGTAGCCCAGATTGACCAGCTCAGCTACTACCCATACCCATCTGTGACTTACTGGAGCGCCTGCAGGTTCTGCAGAACAGTAGCCATAGGAACCCCATGACTTGGGGTAATGATCAGTAGGTTGTCCAAGAGAAGTTTCAGTGAGGGTCCAGTGATGATGTGCCAGAGGCCTTGAAGCAGACCACTTTCATTGATATGAACATTTGCTAGTGGGGCTGATGGGACAAAAGGGTGTACTGCGTGACTACCGCAGCTCCCAGTGCCACTAGGACAAATGAGGAGGTGTTGGAGAGATGGGAAAAATGGAGGAGTGAGGTGGTTTTGTTTTGTTTTTAATTAATTATTTTGAGGGGCGCTACAGGGGTGAGGTGCAGATATGGAGGAAGTGGGAGGTGAGCAAAATTGGGTGAATGATGTGAAATTCCAAATGAATCAATAAAGAATTATGCTAGATGTATATATAAAATGTTAATTAAAAGATGAAAAAGATAAATTTTATATATAGCATATGGATGACAATAAAGTGGTAATAAGAATTTTTGAAAAGAAAGCAAACAAAAACAGATGTGACAACAAAGTAAAATCAAAGATTTAAGCATAAATGAAGTGTGTGGTATACAAGCATGAAAATATCATAAACTTATCCTTTTGTACAATGAACATATGCTAATAAAAAATATCAGGATTTTTAATAATTATGAATTCAATCACCAGTAGATATTTAAATAAAATATAAAAAATATCTCTGGGAATAAAAAGCAAAAGGAATCAGTGAAAATAAACACAAAGAAGTTTAGCAAATAGTGTATTGACATTTTTATATCTTTTTATTGTTTTTATTGAACTATACATTTTTCTACCTTTTTTCCTCCTTTCCTCTCCTTCCCCTTCTTCCCCTTTCCCATGACTTCTGTGCTCCCAATTTACTCAGGACATCTCGACTTTTTCTCCCTCCTATGTAGACGCATGTATGTCCCCCTTAAAATCCTCTTTGCTGTCTAGGTTCTCTGGGGCGTTTTTTCTTTGCTGAATGTCTGAAAGAGTGAGTACATATAATATTTGTCTTTCTGGGTCTGAATTACCTCACTCAATATTTATTCAAATCTTGAGTATTTGTGATATTATAAGAAAAGCAATTTACAATACAAAGTTACCTCATTAATCAAGTTCAAAACTTCATGGCATGGCTTAAAATAACAGCTTGTGTCACCAAGGGTGAGTAAATAAAATCTCTGTAGTCCCTTACAGAAAGATAAACTTCCTTACCTTTTTTAAAAAAAATTCTTTATTGAATCTTTGGGAATTTCAAATCATGCACCCCAATTCTGTTCACCACTCGGTCCCCCCAATCCCTCTATCCCTGTTGCACAGCTCCCATGGAAGAAAACAAAACAAAGTAAACAAGCAAGAGAAACAAAACCAATAAACCAAAACAGAGCAAAAACCACACCAGAAACAGAAAAATCTCTGCTTCTCCTTCTCTCCTGGATCTCCATCGCCTCTTCATCCATCCTGATGTCTTTGGAGGCTTCAGTGTGTCATGTAGTGTACCCCTTTGTCTCATCAGCTTGCCTGGCAAACATCCATTGTAATGAGTCATTGATTCAAGGCCTCTGTTTTTTGGTACAGCACCCTCATTGGATCCCCACTCTTCTGGGGTATTCTGTCTGACTTACCTTTCTGTAACTCTATTTGAAATGTATAATAAGCTTACCATCTATGTATTGAAAACCTCCTGTTGGAATATATTTTAATGAAAAGATAAGGCAAAATATGTGCATAAATGTATTCATTATGGGATAAATGGAATGGGATGTTTGGGAAAGTATTAAGAATAAGTTCTCAGTGTTAGGGTATTGTTATTCAGTTTCAAAGGTCTGGATATCATACTCTGTTCACAGTTTTGCATTCCATATAAGAATCATGTGATTGCTTTCACATAATTTCAATATATTCAGTATTGTACACATTTTCATAATATTAAGGCTTTATTAAATAGTTATTTTTCCATATAGTTGAGACTCCTCATACATTAACATTAATTTTTATTTTATAATGAGAACAAATGCAAATTGAAGGACATTTATATTAAAAGATTTAAACTTTCATTAAGCTGCTGTGGATTATACTTCAGTTGCCAAAGATCTTGTTTTTCCTTTTCTTTTATATACATGTATGGCAGCTTCCAGAAATATGTTTTGAGATCATTACAAAAAATAAATAAGCCATAAATTGCTTTCTAAAGTCTAACACTTTCTTGCAATTTTGCAATATTAAGATACATGGGTTCAGTTCTTGAAAGCAGTTTGAATATTTCTGATTGTTAAAGTCATTGATTGTTTCATTTATAAATATTAAATTCTACCACATGCCATTATATGTCTTTTTAATTTAAATGTATTTTTATGTGTCTTATAAAATATTTAATGCCCTCCTAGATAAATAAATGATTTTAAATGATCAGGAAATCAACTATTTCTGAAAAAGAAACCATGCATGATTCTGTTCTTCACGCTCAGAACACTGCCTCAGACTTAAGGCTGCTCTCAACACTACAGGAAGGCAGTATTAACAAGGGATGGACAAGCACTCATTCACTCTTCTTCAATAACAACATCTGTGTGTTCGAAACAAAATTTGAGCAGTTTCTGTCTCAAGTTCGAAGGTCATCAAGAGAAACCATGTTTGATAATTTAACACCGCATTTTCAAACTGCCCTTCCATTTTAAGCATTAGCTCTGAGAAGCTCTTAATTTTATGATCTTCCCAGAAGGCTTAGAAGAAAATTAGGTTGGAGAACAATCCACTGGCAATTGGTCATTTCTTGTGACTGAATGTATTGAGGCTTCTCTATTATACCTCAGGGGTTATGGCTCACAATAGCAACACATCAGAACTGAGTGAGGAATTAAGAGTTAATTACAATTTGGTGAAGACTCTGACTTAGTTAGACAATGCAGGGCACAGAGCTGGGTTACAAGCCCTATCTCTAGTTCCTTCATTTGGTTAGCATGGCCAAAGACAAGGAAGATTGGCACTACCAGGTGCTACTGGGGCACTGCAAAGATGGTAAATACTGGGTCTGCCTGTGCCATATGGACAACAATCTGTATTTTGTTGGATCCTTAGAATCATCATGAAGATCTTAAAATGAATATTGGTCTGTCAGGACTAAGAACACCCAAATTTCTTAACTTGATGATGGAAGGCTTTAAAACATGAGCATCAGAAAACAGCAAGGTCTCAACAGAGTAGAAAGGAATGGATTAAGTGGAGGGCTTAAATCACATACATATCAACATTACTAGAACCTAACTCCTCTAAGCAATAAGTCTTAACTTTGCTGTATTTAGCAGCAGCAGCCACAACATAACCAACTGGTTGGAGACTAACTGGTTGTGCCCCACACATGTGAAATAGCAGGAAGTCAAGAAGAACAGAATTTGAATCTTGTACAATAAGCTTCATTATGGTCTATTCATGTTTCCATACAGTTAAAGGGAACATTTATCACGTACCCCCGAATTATGGCCAAATACTAAGCTCACTGGAAACTGCTAAATAAAACTATAAGAAGTACAAAGAAGGAGATGGAATCAATTTTAAAGATCATTTATACAGAAGCAAACTGCTATTACCTGATCAAAGGCTGGAATTTCCCAGGAGAACAATTAGCACAATCAATCCAGACCCCGTAAAAACATCATAAAGTCTGGCAAATCACAGCTGGAATCCTCTGGGAAGGCAGGAAAAAGAGCTGAGAATCAAATTGCTGAGGAGTTTTGCTTGCAACACAGAAAAGCTGAAAAATGAGGCAGTGAATCTGGAGGCCACTAGTTAACAAATTACTTGTGTCCAGCCATGTTCTTGTGTGTGATCAAGGTTCTTCATCACAGTTAGAGCATACTTATTTACATAGCGTATTTTAAATTGGATTTGACCCTTTCTACCATAAAGAAATTTGTGAGCTATGTGGCCCAAACTCTTATTATTTTAGGATCCGAAAGGACTTGCTTACTGTTTGGTAGGGTTTATCTCCACAGCGTCAGGAGTTGAGAGAGACTGAATAAGTTGATTTTGTCAAAAGAATGGAAGGAATACAGAAAAAGAGAAAGATTTCTCTTCTCTTTTAGAAAAACCAATGAAGAAGAGACAGAGTTGGTATTGGTTCCAGGATATTGCTATTACCATTGGAATATCGACATTTGCTTTTGAATATTTAATAATTGCCAGAAATAAAAACCTGAAAAATGACTACTGTAGAAAGCATGTTTTGTAAGTAATAGTGATGTAAATATATAGTAGATTGGTGAGAAATTACTTTGCGTGGCTCAGAAATGACTTTAAATAAGGGATACTTCTTAACTTTTGAGTTTATGCTCCATTTTTTAGAAAACAAATTACTTAACATATAATTATGATTTTAAATTAGGAGCATCTTTTAGTCAGAAATTAATTTGCATATTTTTGTGTTTGTGACTAATTTAAGTGGTTCCTCTGAAATATTAGGATACATAATTACTTCATTATACCAAATTATCACAGGACATTCTTCTCAGAGATGCTCATTTCCTTATTTAGGGATACAGTTAAATGTTTGGAAATATAAAAAAATTCTCCACATGCTATTAAAAAGTACACAGAAAGAATCAATAGTTGTTAAGCTAATAAGGATCAGACCACTGCTTCTAATGAACATGCCATTTCCCATATATGCTCTCCAGAGGTTTATCTGTTTTTTTGTGTAGTTGTTGGTTGTAAACAGAAGACAAAGACAGGTGCCAGTGAAAGCACAGCTGAAGTTTGGTGTGCAAGGATTTCCACTGTAGTGTCTGCACTACTGACTGAAGACATTTCTTCATTCCGTCCTTGCGTCTGCCTCTTCCTTGGGCTCTCGTGGATTCTAAAGTCCTCAGCCCTTTAGTCACTAAAATTGAACAGAAGTAAAGGCAGTAAAATGAATTATCTTTGTCTATTTGGAGTACTAGCTAAGATTCAAAGCCTAACATGTGACTTAATTATATAAAACTATGGAAAAAGATCATATATGATATTTTAAATGAAGCTTGGATTGATGAGCCATGTTTGTCTGCGCAGTGTTCACAACATTTTACTTATGTCACATTAGACAATTCTCCACCATCTCCATCTTTTTTTTTTCCCCAATGGTTTCACTGTAACTTTGGGCTGTGTCCTAGAACTAGCTCTTGTAGACCAGGCTGGCCTCGAATTTACAGACATTGACCAGGCTGGCCTCGAATTTACAGACATTCATCTGCCTCTGCCTCCTGAGTGCTGGGATTAAAGGTGTGTGCCGCCCCTGCCCGGCTGCATCTTCAGTTTTTTAAAGGACAGTCAGACTTGGAGTTGAGATTCCAATATGTTTTATGAAGTCATATAGGCCTTGCTTTCTCTTCGATTGTGTCTGTGATGTCAGAATGCCTGTTATGTCATCATAACAGAGACTGTTTTGTGGGCCTCTGGACTTCCTGGTAAACCTTCCTAAACCTTTGTTAATTAGACTAGTGACTTACTTAATTCACGTCTCTTCTCAAACAGCTTCACTTTAGTGTCCTTTCCTAAAGATTTCTCTGTATCAGGGCCAGTCACTACTTCTCTCTATCCCTGCACTACTTTCCCAACAATTTGAAATGTTACTTATTTACTCATTGACTCTTGCTCTGACACATACATAAACATAAATACCCCTTTCTTTCTCCCCCAAATTACACAATATAAATTCCAATGCAAGGTCTTTTGTTCCATTGAGATATTTCATGCACTTACAATTTATAATGTGTTGCGATAAATTACCAAGCAATATGTCAGTCGAGGATTAGTAGGTATGAGCTGTTGGTAATACTTGGGGAGCTTTCCTTACCAGGCTACTTAAATCTCTCACTTTGCATCTGAAGGAACTCAGAATAAGATTAATGAAACTGTGTAGCTAATAGACTGAATATCTTTATGCTGTTTTCATTTCCAGGTGATGATTTTATCTAGACTATTAATCATTCTTGGTGCATATATGTTGCATATTTGAAAACCTGTACATACAAAGAATTGACCTTATTTTCTTGGGGTGTGGGTAAATTAGGGCATGGCATCATACTTGATGAGTTTTACATCCTCTAGTGTTCTGTTACTACCTCATTTGTATCATCAGGAAATATACCACGTACACGTCCAGAGCAAGACTCACACAAAAATCATGTTACACTATGATAAATTTACAAGTTAAAGGAGGTTGGAGAGCTGGTTCAGTCACAAAAGAGCAATGGACAAACATAAGTATCTTTGTTCAGATTCTCAGCTTCCAAAATAAAAACAAAACAAAAAGCCCTTGAGAATGGCAGTGTGTAGTGTATAAATATAAGCTTAGGTCGGAGAGAGGCAAGAATCTGTGGACGAGCAATTATCAGTAAGCAACTGGTTCTGTGAGAGTTCCAGTCTCAAACTCTAATGCAGATAGCCGTAAGAAAAGACATCAAATCGTAAGCACTGGTCCTCACATGCACAAGCCCATGTGTAGATGCACACATATTCCTATGTACACACACACACACACACACACCACACACTTAAACTGGATTCTTAAATAATTTGAGACTAATGCTCAACTTAAAATCTGTTATCAGAAATAATGGACGCTGAATGCAAAGACACCCCAGAACAAGCTAAAATATGAATAAATAGCTCATGGTAAGGTGAGCCAATGAGGAAGATCCAAGGTAAGAACTTGCAGGAAAAAAAAGCCTTGATAAAGATACAGTAATGTCTATGCTAACCATAAAATAGAAAAAATTTTTCTTATTACCCAAGCAAACGTTTGTTTAACCAATTAAGTTTAAATTAGTTATACAAAGCTGGAATATGATAATGAATGAGAATTAAGCTCTCTGAATCAGACAGAATCATATGTAGCTAACTGGCTACGACAAAATACAACAATAATGCCATCCTGTTCTAGGTGTAAGTTTCTGCTTGTATAGTCTTTCCTTTAAGGAGGAACAGATTCCTTTAATATTTTAAATACCTGCTCAATTAACTATAATTCAGAGTTATAAAACATGTTTGTCTTTCTAGTGAACCCAGAAAATGATGCCATGTCAGAGTAAAGAGAACAAACAGGCCTTCTGACACTCAAAATAATGAATGAGTCTGCAAAATTTTAGGTCACAGTGGAGAAGAAGGTAAGCAAAAGGCTTGCACCTGTACTGGCAGTAAGATTCTAAGCCTGACCTTTGTTCTTCTAAGACTCTGAAATGTGTTTGTCAGTCAAGCATGTTCCACTACTCACGTTACTAAAATCCACAGTGCCTGCATTAAAAAGGATACTCTTTAGGAAACTCTTTGTTATGTACCTCATCAGTCAACTCACTGTGCTATTTCTATAAACATTGCTTTAACCTGCTGTAATTTAACTTTTAAGTTACATCCCTTTCATCTTCCCTGATCCAAGAATCTCTTCTTGCTAAATACAAACACTCCAATACAAGTACACATAGAACATAGCCAAACTTGAGAGAATGAGGCCAGTTTCCTTTTATTATGAAATAGCCAAAGGTAAATGTTAACCCATGAGAGCAAAATGAATACAACATTATCCCTTGAAATATGAATAAGCAGAAATGAAATATTCAGAAAAAGTGGCCTCTGCTCAATTCTTTCCAAGTAATATTTGTATATAAAACACTGATATGATCGATTTTTTATTTGTCTTTCTTTTAGAGTTTTGAACACAATTCTTATCTGACTAGAACTATAGATCATAATGATATGATTTATAATCATATATAATAAACAAGTAGGAGTGAAGTGGAGTAAAACTCAAACAGAGAAAATTAAATAAAAATAGAATCAATTAAATGAGGATGAGAATGATGTAAAAGAGAAATACAATCATGAAATCATCCACTCAGTCAAATATTTCATTCTATTATATGTGCAAAATAGAGTGCTATTACTACACGTAGAGTTACTCTAATAATCAAATTCTCCCATCTTTTGTGAATCTTATTTTTCTTAGCCCTCAGTTGTAGCCTTATGATCTGTTAGACATTTTCTGAAGACATAAACTCTTCTTAAAAGGTCATTTTTTAAAAACAATAGAATTTGTACTAGTAAAACAAAATTAAAATATATAATTGTTTCAATTATCCTTTCATGAAGATTAATCCAAGTACATTCTATACTTAGCCTAACCTAAAATTAAAACTTGATAGTCTGATGAAGCAATTTCAAGATATACATTGTTTTATATCCTGCAACACATAAATTTCTTTGCAGATTGAAACATCTCATATGTAGTGAATCTGCTTAAGACAAGGAGTGAACAACTCAAATAGCTTCAGGAAGTCCTTGAAACAGACAAGATTCACTATGATTCTCCCTGCTCAAAAGCATATAAACAGTAAGCATGGCTGACAGTCACTCTGACGCAAGCCAAGCTGCAAAGGAGACTCTAGGATATGCTCAAACACCTGTCAGAAGCAGAGACCAGCTATGCTGCTGGGAAGAGGCACAAACAAATTGAATCATCTAAAAGAAACAGTCCCTAACCTGTGGGGCTGCCTGATGGCTGTGCAGTGTGCTCTGAGTTTTTAGTGTTAGTGAGCTGTCCCCTATACAGGGTGGCTTTGGGTGTTGATCCTGTAAGCTCACCCATATTTCTGTAGCCCCAATAAAGTCATTGGTTTAGTAAGACAGACTTTGATGGTATTTGTACTCTGGGCTGTTGGCAGGTCTCTATTCAGGGTGAATATAAGTGTGTGTATGTGTGTATGTGTGTGTGTGTGTGTGTGTGTTTGCACACATGTGTGCACATGTTTTATCTTTCCAGGAAAGTATTCCACACAGGACATCCATGAAAACTTATTGCCTGTCTTTGTATGGAGGAAGATCCGAAAATGGGGACTTTACAATGAATGAATTTCATTTGTTGGGTCTTTCTAGCTTTCACACAAGCAGTTCAGCTTTCCTTTCCTAGAGTCCTTTCCAGTTTATCCTATGTTACTGATGAGCATAGGATAAACTTAACTCTTTAACTGCTTGAGAAGACTTTGTTGAGAGGCATAACAATTGCACTTCCATAAATTCATTTGAATCTTGAAGTTTGAGAGAAGTAAAATGTTTCCTTTAAACAACTGCCATTATGATAATTCAGAATGCTTTTTAAAGATTCTTTTATAATATTCTTCTATTTATAATATTCTTTAGGGCCAGCTTCAAGATTTGGAAGACTAGCATAGGACTGCACAATATATGAGAGTTATATTGCAAAGCTACATCTTAAATATTTATGTTTATACCCATATATTAACAATGTCCTCAGCCTTTATCAAAAAACCTTCATTCTGCATGGACTAGAGGGTTAACACATAGACTAGGGGCTTGACAATTTTCATTAAACTAGCTATATTACCTCCAAGGCTCAGGGAACATGGCAAAAGAGTATGGACAGAGACTGCTCATTTGTTTCCCAGCTGCCAAGACCTGAATAATCACACAGAAACTATATTAATTACAATACTGCTGGGCCAATAGTTTAGGTGTATTCCTAGCTACCTCTTATATCATAAATAGACCTATTTCTACTCATCTGTGTATCAGCATGAGGCTGTGACTTACTGGTAAGTGTTTGGCATCTCCAGCTACATGGTGACTCCCTGACTTCACCTACTCTCTCTCTTTCATCCTGAAGATATCCTGTCCTTCTATAGGCTGAAGCAGCTTCTTTAAACAAATGGCAATAAAACATATAGAGGGAATCCTTCTTTTCTGTCTAAATAAAAAGAAATGTTTTAACTTTAACATAGTAAAATTACACATAACAAAACAGGTATCAAGCAAGAATTACACTTACAATATTTAGTCTATTTTATTTAAAAAGTTTTATATCCAATTTATCTTTTATAATAACCAAGGAAAATTATAACTATTTGTCTTCAACTCTACCAAAGATCCCCCCAAAATATATTACCTAAGTAAACAGAAAGTGCATTGTAAGCAACTTCCAAAACTCTAGAATTGGCAGAGACATCTTCCTGCCTAAAGTTACAGTTACCTCAAGTTCTTCTGCAACATTGGGACATCCATCTTCAGCCTACAAGCCCATAGTATCTGACAGACATTTCAGTTACACAGGAAATTTGAAAGGCTGTTTTGCCTATATTGGCAGATTGTCAGTCACTTTCTTCTGTGTCCTGCAAAATGTCTGGCAGACCCTTTCATGAGGCAGGAACTCTGAGGGACTGTCTCACCCTTCTTTAGGCAAGTTAAGCAGTCATTTTTCTGTGAGTCCTACATATACTGTTTATACAGCATACCATCAAGCAGTCCAGGCAAGAGCAGTTTCTTGTCCACATGGCTAGCAAACTCAATAAGGAGCCTCTTCAATGCCCATCATCATCTTGACATAATTGGTGCTGGCAGAAACAAATGTGTCTCACTGCTGAGAAAAGCTCATGAAGACCTTTCAGGGGCATCTCTTTCCATCAAACCACATTAACCTGGAAGGAATTCACAGGTTCTCATCCTCTGTAGAAACAAAAGCAGAACCTCTTTTCCAAAGTAACATGTCCTTAGACTCAAATTTTGAAGTCAAGATACCTTTCAGTTGGTTTAACTTAGTATTCCTCACAATCATATCCATTTGCAGGTAAAAAATTCAAAGAAAACACAATAATATGCATAATCTAGATTCTCTGTGTATTTTCCATCTTTATGTGACTTACTTGTCTTTTTTTCCTTTACTCTATGGCTGTATGTATTTTGTCTCTTTAACGACTTTGTTTTAGTTTTTAAAACTATTTATTTCTATTTATAACTGTCTGTATGCTTTTTCTCTCCTAAGCCTATGTACATTTTTTTAAATACACTGTGACACATTCAGAGGTTTACTTTTGTCTGAATCTGTTTTTGTTGAGTATCTGTAATCCTTTTCTGACTATGAGAGCTTCTTACAATGATAAGTAGCATGGTGAGGACTAAGGCTGCTTTATCTTTTGGCCCCATCCAGACCAACATGGTAAGATATGTTCACTGCCAACTCTGCAAGCTCACAGGTCCTGCTCCAGGGACACAGTTGGTCTATGTCACCATTAAGCAAGTAATAGCACGCTGCTCACAAACCCCATTTAAGTGCAGTACCTCCCAAAAGAGCCAAAGTTCATGCTGCCAGCACAAACCAGGAAGCCTTCCCTTGAAGAAGTTGTACAATTTTTGCCACTAAAGGTGTCAGGAAACTTCTTAAAGGAGCCACGACTTTGCTTGCTATAAGCAGAGCCTATCTGAAAATATGCTGCTACTAAGAAGCCGTGCTTAACTCTGTTCTTTTGTGTATAGAATTCTCCCAAAACTTTCTCAGGTTTTATGTGGATGTATGAGTTGCCCCACATTGGTGTGCCATTTTGTAAGCCGAGACTGCTAATTTGTTTCCTGGTCACTCAGACCTAAATAATCACACTAAAGCTATATTAATTACAACACTGTTTGGCCTGTAGCTTAGGCATCTTTCTTTCTTTCTTTCTTTCTTTCTTTCTTTCTTTCTTTCTTTCTTT
>LOEQ01014439.1:0-10072 GCA_001685075.1 Bramus lutescens | reverse complement strand
AAAAATGTAGAGCTCAATTAAAAAAAGAAAAGTTAAGTGAAGGCATGCACATAGGCCAATTTCCCACTGAAATTCTGTTTCAAGATGATTTTAAGTTCTGTAAAGATGACAATTATAAGTACTTATCACATGTAAAACCACATGTTGCTTGGCTTGGGGAAGTTTGTGGGTTTTGTGGGGCTTTGTGTTGGGAAATAATTTTGTTTTGGTTTTTGTTTAAGACAGGGCCTCACTGTAGTGGCTTTGGCTGGTATGAAACTCACAGTGTAGCATGGGCTTTCCATGAACTCATAAGCAGTCTGCCTGACCGCTGTGTGATTTAAAAAGTATGCCACCAAGCCCAGCTATCACTTGACATTTTATATCTCATAATAAAGGATAGCTCTTTCTGAAGTATCATTTTTTTATCCCAAGCACTACTTCATACAAAGCATTTCTAAATAAGTATTACATTATTTGAGAAATAAACAGTGACTTCATTGGCTGATATTTTCATCTATCTTCATTCTTCTGCCAACATCAATGCCTCACCTCAAATTAACTAAGCTTTGTAAACAAGCAAGGACAAGCTACCAATGATTATTCTGTGAGTAAAGGTCAATCCATGGGGCAGTTAGCAGAACTTTAACTGCTCAGTCCACTGTGAGACAAGTGTACTGCTTACAGGGACTAACCAGGAGCAACCTGAGCTAACTAGAGCTAATGAGAATGGTACCTGCATTTCCGTCCCAGCTCCATCATGAGCCTGGCACCTTGGACAAATTACTCAGCCTCCATGTCAGCGTCTAGAAAATGGTGGCACTGGCAACTGGCACTTGTCTGAGACACACTAACTGTGTGATTCCCAGTAAATTAACTGCTGATTGTGGCAGAATGATTTTCTGTTCTCTTCATGAATAGACTAGAAAACTACCATTTATTCATTGTTGCTTTTTCCCTATTGTATAGCCAGGAGGTGTAACTATCTCTTCCCAGGAATTCACCATTGCAAAGCTTTCCAGCTAGGATTGCTCTTCTGCCCCTGGTCCCCATCACCACCACCTACAAGCACCCTCTGGCATGCAACAGCAAGTGAACATTAACAAAGAAGAATTTGTTTTCAAGTATTCAAGTGGCCCTTCTTTTGCAGCTGGTTAATGTGTCTCGGTTCTTACTGACAACTCCCCAGTGCAAGGAGTAGATTCAAACCCTGCTAAAACTGACCAACCACAGATAAAGGTCTTTATCTATGCTATTGCTAAGTCTCTGCAAGTCCCAGAGGAAGGGAGCNAAGGACAAGCTACCAATGATTATTCTGTGAGTAAAGGTCAATCCATGGGGCAGTTAGCAGAACTTTAACTGCTCAGTCCACTGTGAGACAAGTGTACTGCTTACAGGGACTAACCAGGAGCAACCTGAGCTAACTAGAGCTAATGAGAATGGTACCTGCATTTCCGTCCCAGCTCCATCATGAGCCTGGCACCTTGGACAAATTACTCAGCCTCCATGTCAGCGTCTAGAAAATGGTGGCACTGGCAACTGGCACTTGTCTGAGACACACTAACTGTGTGATTCCCAGTAAATTAACTGCTGATTGTGGCAGAATGATTTTCTGTTCTCTTCATGAATAGACTAGAAAACTACCATTTATTCATTGTTGCTTTTTCCCTATTGTATAGCCAGGAGGTGTAACTATCTCTTCCCAGGAATTCACCATTGCAAAGCTTTCCAGCTAGGATTGCTCTTCTGCCCCTGGTCCCCATCACCACCACCTACAAGCACCCTCTGGCATGCAACAGCAAGTGAACATTAACAAAGAAGAATTTGTTTTCAAGTATTCAAGTGGCCCTTCTTTTGCAGCTGGTTAATGTGTCTCGGTTCTTACTGACAACTCCCCAGTGCAAGGAGTAGATTCAAACCCTGCTAAAACTGACCAACCACAGATAAAGGTCTTTATCTATGCTATTGCTAAGTCTCTGCAAGTCCCAGAGGAAGGGAGCAGTACAGAGATGTCCTTATTAGCTCATTGTAACTTAGGTATATCTTATCCTGGCTTTTTCTCTATGTATAAATTTTCAACGAAGAAATCAAAGAGTCAGAGAAGTAATAATTTTTCGTGGTTCACGCAGTAAGTAGGAGAGAACTCAGGGATCTTAGCCCCAAAATCCCAGGCTATCTCACTGGCTGCCTTAAACAGCAATTTCTTTGCCTCCAGTCACCTCTGTTTACCAGTGACTAAAGCCTCCACCTGAACACCTTGGCACTGCCTCTTCCAGGGAGCTGTCCCTGCTTAATCACTTCTCCTTGCTAATGCTACACTTTGACTAGATCTCTAAATGTTGTGGGTACCACATGCCGTGACTTTAACACTCAAAATACAGATAGTACCAGGAAACGGCCATCACACTGAACCATTTTTAAATGAGAATCAGAATCTAATAGCACTCCAAATACAGATACTTAAAAAGCCAGGATAAAAACACAATCAATAACAGTCAGGCCTATGTCTCCACTAGAGGCAAGCTGTCCTATCACAGCAGACCCTGAATGCTCCAACAAAGCTGAAACATGAGAAAAAAGACCTTAAAACCAACTGTATAAAGATGATAGAGTTCCTTAAAGATGAAGTAAATAAATCCTTTAAAGAAAGTCAAGAAAACACAGTTCAAGGAAATGCATAAACTATTCAAGATCTGAAAATGAAAATCAAATCAGTAAAGAAAGTATAAATTTACAGAATTCTGAAAATGAACATTATAAGAATTAGAACAGGAGTTACAGAGCAAGCTTCACCAAAAGAATGCAAAGGATGGAAGAATCTGAGGTATTGGAGATATGATGGGAGAAATTGATCCATCCATCAAAGAAAAATGTTGAATTTTAGAATTTTTGATACAAAACATACAGGAAATCTGGGACACTGTGAAAAGATCAAACCTAAGTATAATAGGAAAAGAAGAAGGAGAAGAAACCAAGGTCAAAGGTCTTGAAAAAATTTCAACAATATCATAGAAGAAAACTTTTCTAAAATAAACGAGATGCCAATAAAGGTATAATAAGCATACAGAAAATCACTGTACCAGAAAAAAATAGATTGTACCAGAAAAGAAAGTCCTCTTTCCACATACTAATCAAAACACTAAACATATAGAACAAAGAAAGATTATTTGAGGCTTTAAGGGGAAAAGGTCAAATATCATATAAAGGTAGGCCTATTAAAATCACACCTGACTTCTCAGTGGAGACTCTAAAAGCCAAAACAGCCTGACCAGATGTGCCACAGACTCTTAAAGATCACAGATGCCAGCCCAGACTACTATAGCTAGCAAAACTTTCAATCACATTTCCTAGATCATCTCTTTTTGATCTGCATTCACTAGTCCAGTGCTTTCCTGTCCTGCATCTCTAACACAATCCCGGTTCTCTTCTAGTCCCTCAGGCTTATTTTTGTATCAGGACCGTGTCTGACCTGATGCCCCATAAGACCACATCCGAAATAGCCCCCAGGTATTCCTGTAGCTTGTATTGTCCCTGGGGCTAGGTCTCCCTGCTGGGATAAGACATCATTGTCTTTTCCTGTAAGGCAGTAGCTAAGGCCATTGCTTGTGTATATGATTGGTCAATAGCGGCACAAATTTGGATATAATCTGCAACATTACCCTGTTGCTTAAAAGGTCTTATAGCTGCCTTGTATACAGCATTGGCATTTTCAAATGCTAACTGTTTAATTATTATCTGTCCTGCTTCTGAGTCTTCAATCAACTTATTAGATGTCTGTGTTAGTCTGGAAACAATGTCCTGAAGTAATTCATCTGGTCCCTGTCTTATACTAGATAATTCCTCAGTCTGTTCTTTGGACGATGGACGCTTACTCCAGCCTTCTTGACCATGCATTGATCTGGACATATGCTACTATATCATATTCTAACTGCTGATTTGTTTCTGTATAGGGTCCTTCGCCTCCCAGCATCTCAAATGAAATAGGAATCTGCTGAGCCCTGTTTCTCTCAGCTGAGGCCTGACATTGTTCTGTAAATTCGGTTTTCCACAATAGATAATCTCCTCCTGACGGGCAAGCCTTGGCTATCTGCTTCCAATCCGCTGGTGGCAGAGCTTCTACAGGTATATTTTCCACCAGTGTCTGGGTAAAGGATGTCGTGGCACCGTATTGAGCGCAAGCGGTTTTTAATTCTTTGAATAACGTAAATAATATGGGAGTATGTATTCTAAGCAGATTTCCTTGCGTATCTCTCTGCTCCAATACTGGGAACAATTGAAATCCCTACATTTCTTCTCCTTTGCTAGCGGATTCTCTGATACAAGCTTGTAGAGGAGATTCACTGCTATTGTTTTGCCTTTGCTTCACTTTTGCTTTACTTTGAACTGAGGGTGGATCTAAATCCGCTATTACTGTTGGAAGAGTATTGGTCTGCTGACAGGAGTTCTGTGTTTGCATAGTTCCTAATCTGCACGATAGCGAGGTTACCAACCTTCTCAAGCCTTTTTATTTCTTTCTGAATCCTGTCCTCGTGTCTCTGTCTCTCAGCGCTGCTGTTTGCTAGTGGGAGAGATGAATACTCCCTTTCAAGGCCTGAATCACTAGTCTCTGACCTGTTGTAACTGCTCTGTTCTGAAAGAGTATCTAGCAACTCCTCAGGTGGTGTGGATGGAACTATCTCCTGCTGTTCAGGATTTACATCCAACCTTTCCTGCATTAGCATCCAGAAATAAGACGTGTCTTCAGGGATGCTTTCTGGTCCATAATTACAATAACGTTGTTGAATTCTCATTCCCACTCCTTTCCATATGGCTACATCTAAGGTCCTGCACTGGGAAAACCGAGGGCATATTTCCTCTATGAATTCTAAAAATTCTTGTATCTGATGCTGCTGTACTCTCTCTCCTCTGCCTTTTAATATATTTTTAATCAACTGCATAGTCATTTGATTCCTTTCTCCTTGTCCCATATTTTTATATTTACAAATTTTGCTCCCGATATTACTGTCCCACTTTATTATCAGAGCGCTCCCTACTCACGTATCCACGTGTTGTGAGCTTTTCTCTCGTGTGCTCCTCACAGTCTCCTCCATACTTCTGGTCCTTTCTCCGGCATTTCTTGGGGTTCAGCGGTCAGCCCCACATTGGGCACCACTATGTTGGGGGTCTGAAGACCCAACATAAAACTACTTTTCCCTAACTGGACCAATGTGAAGGGCTGGTGAAATAATGATACACAGCTCACACAGCAATAGCAGAAGGGCATCTCAGGCTTCATTCATTCTTTAAGATCCCCCATGCTTATTATTCAAACGTCTTTTATTCACCCAGGTAAACCAAGGTGGAAACTCATTAGTGTTATCTTTCCTCAGGATGCAGGAGTGGCATCACACCTGTAACTCAGTCACCAGCTTGGAATCCACACCTCTTCCCTGGTTATCTACATAATAACAAAGAGAAGGAGCAGTCCATTCTGAGCCTTTTGTTAGATGGCTACAGGTGGTCTGGCAGGATAGCAGCTGCCCTTGGAAACTAAGCATGGCCAGAGAACCTGGCTACAAATATCTCATTTGAAATATGGGCCTACACAGGGACAGAGTCCCCATGCCCACCTAATGGTGCTACAGCAAGGAGAGCCTCAGTGACAGGGTCATAGGACACCTGAGCTCAGCAGCACACTGCAGCTGTAGGCACACTTTGCCTCTCAGGGAGGTGCAGATATCAGAACCAGGAATGAACATGCTAGGTTCCTCTTGCTGGGCCAATGGGCATAATACACACATGCTCTCCTGGTTTCACAAGGCAAATTCCACTATGATAAGTGGTGCTTTCACACAGAAGCCACAGAGGGGTTTACAGCTAGATCTTGCTGCTAAAACACCAGAGATGGGGGTGTATAATTATAATCTCAGCTCTGGGGAAGTTCACACGAAAGGATAGCAAATTTGAAAGGTTAAAAAGACAGAACACATAGAGAAACCCAGTCTCAAAAAGAAGAAAGAAATGAGTCCAGAGCCTTGAGATATTGGGCTGTTGCACCCAAGGACAGCATTTAGTTAAACTGAGCAGACCACTGGGCTTCCCAATCAGATCTTATCTGTCCACCTTACTCATGTTGCCTTCCTGACTCCTTCAGTTGTTTGCATATCTGACTTCTGGTTCAGAAAATGGTCAGTGGGCCATGGTGGAGAACATCCTTCAACAACAAGTCTAGATAGGACACCATCACTCTGGTGACCTCCAAGCACTGAGAAGAACAAGCCTTTGGTATTATTACCACTGCTCCTTCATCAGTTGCTCTTCCTGAGACCAGGTGAATGCCTAGAAAGTATGTTATGTCCTCAGTTTTACCAGCCCCCTCTGCTGATCCAATCTGAGGTACACACCCACTCGGGAACCTTGAAAGTCAAGACTGCCAATCTTGATTTAGAAAACACCAAGTCGTCAGGCAGTGGTGGCACGTGCCTTTAATCCCTATACTCTGGAGGCAGAGGCAAGCAGATCTCTGTGAGTTTGAGGCCAGCCTGGTCTAGAGTGAGTTCTAGGACAGCCAGGGCTGTTACACAGAGAAGCCCTATCTCAAAAAAGAAAGAAAGGAAGGGAGGGAGAGAAAGAAAGAACACCAAGCATAGAAGAATGTGGTGGCCTGGAATATTTTATCCTTTTTATTTATTTTCTTTCATTTTATTTTCATAGCTCCTATGGTGGTTTAAGAGGAGAATCAAATAGCCACTGGTAGGTTTATCAAGCTCCAGTCAATGAACCCATACCATCCACATACAGGCAGTAGTACTAANAGTTCTAGGACAGCCAGGGCTGTTACACAGAGAAGCCCTATCTCAAAAAAGAAAGAAAGGAAGGGAGGGAGAGAAAGAAAGAACACCAAGCATAGAAGAATGTGGTGGCCTGGAATATTTTATCCTTTTTATTTATTTTCTTTCATTTTATTTTCATAGCTCCTATGGTGGTTTAAGAGGAGAATCAAATAGCCACTGGTAGGTTTATCAAGCTCCAGTCAATGAACCCATACCATCCACATACAGGCAGTAGTACTAAGTGTTCCTAGTTATCAAACTAAAAATGAAGTCATTGTGTTGGAATATGTTGGGAGGATGAGGGAAGTTGGCGGGAAGTAGTGGGTGGATATGATCATATTTCATTGAATACATATAAAAATTCTCCAAGAATAAAAATAATTAAGACAGAGAATAAAGTCAGGGTGTCGCTGAGAAGGATGAGAGTTTGGTGCCCTCTAAAGGCAGCAATGATAACAGCATGGTCTTTCAGTGCCTTGAAGTTTTAGCTCTTGTCCTGAGGAGGGTGTGGGATAGGGGCGGGACTCCTTTCTTTCCAATCTGAAAGTCGCACTCTTAGCTGTCACTCAGACCTCCACGGAGATTGCGGAAGTGTCAAGTTTCTCTTAACACAACATCCTGTTGTCAACAGCACGGTAGAAGAAGCAACTGGTTTTGTGTTGAAGTAAGAAGTGTTCGATCAAAGTCAGTAGTACTCTTTTCTCTTCTGAAACAAGGCTCCGAGATAGAAGCTTCTTCCTTGTATTATAAAACAAACACCACCTTTGACTTCTCACTTTGGGCTTTAAATCCAAGAATCTGCTCTATGCTTGTAAGGTAAGTGTCCTGGGTTGTATTCCCTTCAAGAGGAAATTTTTTCCAAAAGCTGTTTGTGCAGATGCTAAACGGAGAATGTGTTTTTGCAGGAGTGTGCTTTGCTCCTGGAGTCTGTGGACTGAGGCTAGCACAATGGAGTTGAGGAGACAGAAAGTAGAGCAAAGTTGGAGGAGGCCATCCAACAGGAAGGTCCCTTGTTGGTCACAGCCATGGGTCCTTCAGTGATCCTACTCTATTCGTTTTGATCTCGGGTTGATACAGCAGTGAACCACCCTTGAAAACCCAAATAGGAAAAACCCAGGCAAGCACAGTGACAGTAGATCAGCTTAGCTCATCATCAAATGGCAATTCCCTAGAAACCCTCATCGATTCTGCCATCTACTGTCACCTATGTTTTTCCACATCTCAGAACTGTTAGCTGGTCGGGCAGATATGAGGTGGGGTTTTGCTGTTGTACAAAGGTCCAAGTTCAGAAACTCGGGGCTCCCAGCCACAGCNACCCTTGAAAACCCAAATAGGAAAAACCCAGGCAAGCACAGTGACAGTAGATCAGCTTAGCTCATCATCAAATGGCAATTCCCTAGAAACCCTCATCGATTCTGCCATCTACTGTCACCTATGTTTTTCCACATCTCAGAACTGTTAGCTGGTCGGGCAGATATGAGGTGGGGTTTTGCTGTTGTACAAAGGTCCAAGTTCAGAAACTCGGGGCTCCCAGCCACAGCGTAATACAGTATTTCTCATGTTTTAGCATTTTTAGAATAGACAGAAATGGCACATTTTCTTAGCCCCTCAAGACAGAATTCATAAACTGATTGATGGCTCTCGATTTTACTTTGCTTTTTGTTGGGTTTTTGCTTTGTTTGAGGGTTGTGTTTCTTTCTTTCTTTCTTTCTTCCATCCTTCCTTCTTTTCTTCCTTCTTTCCTTCCTTCCTTCTTTCTTGTGGATTTGTTTTTATTTTATGAGTAATTTTGTCTCAGACATGATACTTCCAAACTTGATAGAAAGAGAAAACTACTTTCACTGTACCTTTTCAAGAATTTTGGCCAAGGTTACGTACCTGCTTAGAGGCAGAAACCAAAGCAGAATCCAGATCTCTCCATCTCCATCTTCCTTATGACCTTCCCTTACTGATACAAAGCACATTTTTGAAATGGCTACCACTATCAGAAGATCATATTGCTCAAATCCAAATATTGAAGTGTACAGATGTGTCTCTATGATCAGCTAATAATCAGCACTAGAAAGACTGGTGCTGTGGTCCAGTTTTATCCCATGGTCCACTCCAGACTGGGCAAAAGACATAGTGCCAGGATTTTTGCCAGGGCCAGCTGCTCGACAGGACCTAACACATGTGCCATCTATATATCTGTCTCTCTCCTTCATGTCACAGCCTGGTTCACTGCTTTCATTATCTCTAAGACTTTATTTCTCAGATCTAATCACTGAGCCTCTCTCACTTGGATTTCCACTCTCAGCTCAGTCCCTTCAGTCCCTGCACCAAGATGTCCCCAGGGCACAGCAGTGGCCAGATTCCTTTGCTGCTAGTCTATTCTACTCGCATACTTTCTACTTCNTACTCACAGAGATCTGCCGACCTCTGCCTCCCTGAATGGTGGAATTAAAGGCATGTACCACTACCACCCAGCCAAGGAAACTCTTAAAAGAGAAAGCATTTAATTGAGGGCTTGTTTACAGTTTCAGACTCTTAGTCCCTTCTTATCATGGCAGGGAGCATGGCAGCATACAGGCAGTGGATGAGAACTATACCCTGATCCACAAGCAGAGAGAGAGACACTCTGGGCTTGGCATGGGCTTTTGAAACCTCAAAGCACACCCCAGTGGCATGCTTCCTCTAACAATGCCACTGTTCCTAATCCATCTAATCTTTTCAAATAGCGCCACTCCCTGGTGACTGAACATTTATTTAAATGAGCCTATGGGTCCATTCTTCTTCAGTAGCCAAGTTCAAACCTTGTTTTGCTGCTTCTAAGGTCCATTCTCTTTTCACCATAACTCACTCTGAACTAAAAGACTCCCAAATGAACTTGGTAGAAATGGAAGAGGCAGAGATTTGAAATGCACAATGAGCCAGGTATGGAGACACCAAACCTCACAGAGAGTTGAACACCAGTATGTTTGGAACAGGAAGCAGAGGGGAAGAGGGAGCCTCAGTGACAGGGCTGCAGGACACCTCAAGCCCTCAGCTCAGCAGCATGCCCATGCTGGCACAAGTACCAGAAGCTCCCCTGTGGGTAGATTGCCTCACAGAGCAGTGCAGATATCGGCAGTAAGGAGCACTGGGTTTCTTTTGCTGGACCCGTGGGCATCGTACACATGTGTGCTCCTGGTCCCACAAGGCAAATTCCACCACGATGAGTGAGTGGTGCATGCATGGAGTTGCTCTACTGCAGTGTATGTATTAACTTAGTGAACACAGCTCTGTTCTTCACACTTCACATT
>LOEQ01014438.1:19176-35021 GCA_001685075.1 Bramus lutescens | reverse complement strand
TTTCTTACCAGTGCAAATTGGTCTAAAAGTGTCAAAATAAGTTTTCTAACAAATGACATTAAAAAAAAGAAACTGTTGAGGGAAAGTCTCCTCTTCTCTTCTATAGGCAAAGATGTTGTTTAATCAGTTTTGAAATGAGGGATAAATGAATAGGTTGTAAAAAAAACCATCCCATCACTTTGCAAGGTTAGTCTAATAAAAATAAAGAGCTTCAACCCACAAATTCTATAATTTGACTGGCTGTAAATTATAAATGCCAATTCTTATACAACAAATGCAAACTCATGGAGGAAATATCAATGGAAAACAATTACTAGGTGGATTTTGTGTTCTAGAGCCACAAAATAAAATACATTTAGTGTTTTCAGATCAATGCTGGAGGAAATATCAAGGCTGGAGTATGCATTTATTCATTTTGCAGAGATGTCCAAAGCTATTAACTTTCTGCACCTTAATTAGAAAAAGCAACACAAAACTCTTCTCACTCAATAGTAGGAAAATCAAGACATTTAATACTGGGAAAAGACCTGAATTTGTGAAGTATTATAAATCCAAAAGTATTCTTGGGATAATGGCAATAGTTACTAAAAATAATTTCTATTTTTATGACCATAGATTGATTTTAAATTATAAACCTTAAGCATACAAAGATAATGGATATTGAAAGAAAAAGATAATTATAGGAAAATTAGAATGGTTAAGTGGGCTCAAAAATAGTATAATTTTTAATATAATATATTAAACTGCTTAATTGCAAGTTTAATTTTAAAGTGTCATGGCCAGAAAGGTATTACTGAAGAGTGTTGTTAATAAGACATTAGATATTTTTTCTGTTTTTTTAAATGTAATTCATTCCTTTAATATATAATTACTTAAGAATAAATTGTGTTCTAACTATAAGCCAATTAAAATTAATATGTCATCTTCATGCCCTAAGCAAAAAAAATATATATTTATAGCTATGGATTTATAAAGTGTCCAACCTGGAATACTTAATGCCACATGGTAATCTGTTTGTCTTTATTAAAACCTCATTTTGTGTTTAGCATACAGATTAACAATACAGGCAAATGGAAGGCATAAAGAAAAGAATGGAAGAGAAAAGAATAAAGAGAAGAAAATGGTTCTATAAGACATTTGCATGTTGCTCATAAAAATCACAGCCAGCACCCATGCACTCCAGTGTTAAAAATGACTTGCTAGACCATTCACAAATCCTGTTAGCAGCTTGTAAATAAATAGATTCAGTGTGTGCATGGTGTACATGATTCTCAAGTGACTAGAAATGTGGTTTAGATGATCTGTTGTTGAACAGTCATAAAGGTTCTCTGTGGCCAGAGGGTCTTTACTACCATGTAGGAGTTATGTGAATGCTGATAATATCCATTGTTTAAGTTTGCTTGTTATAATATTATACTTGAAATTGTATTTTTAGTTGGCTGGATGTTTATTACAATTATTTTTGGTATTTTAGAAACCAAGCTGCTGATTGCAGTATTTCTCTTTATGAAATGTTTTATCATTGACTTAAAAATGTAAATTGGCATCAAGTTTCTTCTAAAATCATTTGTATGGATGGGAGTTGTCTTTTAGACAACTAGTTTTTTGATTTTATTTGAGTTTAGTAACATCTGAATTCTAAGTAATTGTACTGTGGGTTCTTGTGATGATATTTGTGTGTGTGTGTGTGTGTGTGTGTGTGTGTGTATGTGTGATCAAATAAATAAAGCTTGCCTGAAGATCAGAGTGCAGAGCTAAGCCACTTGGTAGTCATAGAGGCCAGGCAGTGCTGGCGCACACCTTTAATGCCAGTGCTCCAGCACTCAGGAGGCAGAGGCAGATGGATTTCTGTGAGTTCAAGGCCACCCTGGGCTATACTAGATAGATCCAGACTTAAAAGAGAAACAAAGCCAGGCAGAAGTGGCCCACACCTTTAATCCCAGTATTTGGTAGTCATACACCTTTAATTCCATCACTAGGGAAGTGGAGACAGAAAGGAATATGGCTGGGCAGAGAGAGGAATATAAAGTAGGAGAAACATGAGCTTATGACTTTTAGTCTGAGGATTTGTGGAGACAGGATTTTGTCCACTTTGGTTTGAAGATTCAGGAGAGGTCAAATGTCTCTCTAGTGCCTGCCATTTTTTCTTCGCTGATCTTTCAGCGTTTACCCTAATATCTGACTCTGGGTTTTATTTAATAAGACTTATTAGGATTGTGTTTGTGTCACATGCCCTCAGTGCACACAAACTCACACAGTCAAACATAAACACATATTAATAATGAAAGCAATTAAGGAAGGTAAAACTGGTACATTCTGTTGTTTGAATGAAGGTGTCTTGTCTTTTAAAATTCATGTTGAAATTGAATGCTCAGTGCCAGTGGCTTTTGGGAGGTGATTACATCATGAGAGGTTTGATCTTTGGTGAGAGTGGTACCCTTGTGATTAAAAAGGCTCAAGCTGAATAAGAGATGGCCCTACAAATCATCAAAAAATGTTACTTCTGTTTTTAACAAATTCATACATGAGTATTGTTTTTGCTTAGTTTCCAGAAGATACTTGGCCAAAACTTTTGGGTTTCAGTGTAGTACAATTCAAATATATGACTCAGGCAAGAGACTAGTAAGAGGCCTTAAATTTAGCAAAAACCAACAAACAAATCTTAGGATATTTACCTCAGTGCTTTTTCTTATTATGTGATGGGTTAGTCATGGTTACAGAGTGGCAGTAAGTTAATATATGTAAATCTGTGGTCTAGTGGAAACACTCATTAAATGTTGGCAGTTATTTCCTCTATTAAAATGAATTTTTCAAGTTAACTATAAATTAAAAAACAAAAACAATCTTCTTACTCTTCTTTGATACATTCAAAAGTGATGATTTGAAATATATTGATTAATAAAAAATAGAATAAGTTCAAATCAATTGCAAAGCAGTATCTCAAATATGTATCATATAAATTTTAGGATAACCATAAAGATCTAGTAAAAAAGTAAGACAATTGAGTTTAATTTCCCTCAGAGTTTCATTTTCAGGTTTTTATGTTGATTAATTAATTATGCAAAAGAATATATAAGTAAAATTATAACTAATACTTAAATAGTATGTCTTTAAGGATTAAAGATCTCTATGTGATTTTGAAATTTTGAAAAAAAATTAGGCTCTAGTATCTCACTAGGATAGCTTTATTAAAAGGCTGCCTTTATTCTGTTAAGCTAAATCAGACTTTAGCTTAACTGACTATCTCACAAAATTGGCCATAAACTGAACCAACAATATGAGAAAACAATAAGAAACTGTAGACAATGTGAACACAAACATTCATATTTTAAAGAAGGGATTATTTAATACATAAAACAGAGCAGCAGGACAATAGTCTCAACTGTAGCTTAACTGAAGTTAAAAGGAGTGTCATATGTCCTCAGCTTATACTCATTTCTGAATCTTAGGAATACAGAGATACATGAATATTAGATCATTGTGTCTGCAGTGAAACCAAAATAAAAAGAGCTACAGATTTCTAAATTCAGCAGAAATAATTTTTAAAGTGGATCAAAGCACTTGCCTCACAAGTCTGTTACTCAGAGTTCAATTCTTGGAAGCAAGGAAAGGGGAAAGGAAAAATAGCTGTCTCTGATTTCCACACATGTGTTGAGCCCATGTGCACATCTTACATACATGTTTATGGGACAATAAATTTATTAAAGTTAACACTCTTTTAGGTGGGAGGAGAAGGACTGAGGACTGGCTCAGCAGTTAAGAGTGCTTGTTGTCCTCTTGACTTGAGTTTGGTTTCAACAGCCCAGTGAGGTAACTCATAGCTACCCACAACTCCAGTTCTAAAGGAGTTAATGTCTTCTCTTCCAGTCTCTACGGGCACCTGGACACATGTAGCACACACCCACAGGTATATGCACATACATAAATACCAATCTTAACAAAGTAATTTTAAGCTCTAAATTGAAACAGGAACAACTATGCCTTTTAGTATTAAGTTGCAGCATTTTATGTATGGAAGGATCAATCCAACCAAGGCTTCTGAGTCAAGTCCTAGACAAGCTGTTTTCAAGTTTTGTGAACCCCCAGCAAAGTATTTAGTAACTATGTGTCTGATTGTTTTTAATTTATAAGTATTTTCATAGTAGCTTCTGGAGAAATAACTATATTTAAATTTCTTTCTTTTTTCTTTTTCTTTTTTTTTAAGAGAGAGCACAAACCCAGTCCCCCACTACCACAAATGATGCAGTCAGTTGTCTGCATTTGCAGAAGTCACAGGTGGCAGCACATCCTGAGTGCAATGGATAAACCACCTTTTATGATCATGGTATTTATGATTGTGGTATCTCTTCTGTCAGGTTAACTATGTTTAAATTTCTAAAACCAAAGAAGCATACACTATATGATTGGATGTATATGGTTTGTTAAAAACAATATTCATGCTGATTATCTCTCAATGGAAGGCACCTGACTTATAATGCTGATGAGATTAAGGCTTGGCTTATTAGATTCTAAACTGATAAGCCACAGCAAATGGTCACTATCTCTCAATATCTACATGATTTAGGACATATCTAATCTATAGATGGTTGAATTAAATTGTTGTTATTTCTGGAACCATTTTGAAAACATTTTGCCCAACAATTAACTTAGCTGCTAAAGTTTAATTTTTTTTTTCTTTTCTGAAAGCTGTCCCTTCTCAATTGTGCTTGAAATTTCCTGCAAATATTCTGGTGAGGCAAGATTTGGTGCTGTGGAAAGACAGACATGAACTATTAAGAGTGTAAGGAATGAGCAATGTTTAAAGATTGTGAGGTAATCCATACTTCATTAAAGTCACTGATATAAATATCAGGAATCTGGGTTTTATGTCAGCTCAACCACTTTCCTGTTAAGTAATTTATCTCAGGTTGAGTTCCATTCCTTAAAACCCCACTGCAACAATTAGTGAGTTTGCCATAGGTCATCCCTTGACAATGAGGGTTAGAACTTCAGAATGGGCTTAGGGTGACATTCTGGCTCCTTTCTGAATGATTTTCCATGTACTGAAAGAAGCAAAGTATCATTCGTTAGCATGTTAGCACATCACATAAAACTTCCTTTGGAATTTGTCTGAAATACAGATTTCCTAGTTGGTGTTCAAGGGTCACTATGGCCTAGCCCCTTCCAAGCTGATTCATACTTATTTGATTCTTATGAGTATAAAAAATATTTCTTGAATCTGCCTATTTTGCTTCATGCAAGATGATTTTTTAAATTGGGTCTGCAGGAGAAATAAAATTAAAAGAGCTAAAGGAGAAAAACAAAATCCATAAACCAGAGTTAATTGTATCTGTTTGCACCACAATTCATGGTCAAGGTCCAAGAAGCCATTAATGGAATCTTTCATAAGGAAAAGAAAAGCGAAACTATAACCATTCCACTGAAATATGGGATGTTAGCTAAGTACCAGTAAACAGGCTCTAGAGGAAACAGAAGTAACTAATATTTGCAAATATGATCCTCCTTCAGAGTAGAATCTTTTCTCTGTCCAAATGGTTCCAAAATTTCTGATATTTCTGTAATGGATGCATACTATAAATAACAAGAAAGCACATCATTAATTAGCTTGTTAATTAAGTGTAAACTGTTAAGCAGGAAGACAGAGGTCAAATTTCTGAATATGTATCCTTTACGAGTTTTCAGAATGTGAAGTGACCATTAGGCCTAGAAGTAACTTGTGGACAACAGTGTAAGGAGGGTCTAAGTCTTGAGACGATGCCATTTTAAAGACAAGCATTTCAGTGTCATTAATAAAGTTTTGGTGAGAGGAGTGTTTGTGTTTTCTTGGCAGGGGCAGGGGAGAGAAGAGAATCTAGGAACAAGATTTCCAAAAGCAACTGCTCAGAGAGGCAGGGAAGAAAACAGGAAGCCAATTGAGAAGGCAAAGCTATACCAATGACTCTTCCTCAGCAGATGGTCAGTTTTACTGGCAGAAAATGGGTCATTAGTTTTCAAAGGTGTAGGTGTGGCAGCTAAATCTACTCATCCCAGTGAAACCTAGGAAGAGACGAAAATAAGATGTTTATAATTTTCATATTGCATACAAGCCAGCAGAATTCTCAAGGGTCCGGTTTTCTAGGTGCCAAAAGGATCATTGAGCTATCTGTTCCTCTCATAACCTTCTGAAGTTTAAGGGTTTAACTCAAAGTAAAATTTCCATTTTATTTTCAATATTGTCAGGTTCTAGCATAAGGCTACAGTGTGACTTAAAGGTCCTCTAGAAAATGTACTAATACACTCATGTGAAAAGAATCAGTTCAGTCTGGTAAACCGGTTACAATTGTCTTACTCACGAGCTACCTGAAAGAATTGAGAAATAAATAAATAATCATGTCAGTACCTGAAAATCTGAAACATGCAAGACCATTGCAATCCCTTATGATATTTGTTTTTAAAATTTAGTTGCCAGGACTTATCTCTGGGAAATTCTGAATCAACTGGTCTGCAGTTCGGCTGTGTATTTTGCAAAAGCTCAGAGCATTTCTGAAATTGGGTTGTCCTTTGAGCATCTAAAAACAAAACAACTACCACCACAATGCTACAACAGAAAACTTGTTCTGAGACAATCTTGAACTGGTTTAAAATATTACCGAGTAGACATAATCTTCATTAACCTATAAACAGCAATTTATCATGCTGTTTTATGTAATGCTATTTTATCACATGCTTCAAAATAAATGATTAGTATATGAAATGGTAACTTCGCTTTCTATAATTTACTAATATTAAATGCACTATTGTTTCCTGTCCTAGAAAAAAATGGTCAAATTAATCAAATCTTGAGGGCATCATAAATCATGACCTAAACACTCTCACAGTTGCACTTTGATGGATTACTAAGGGGAACATGTTCAGGAGGCAAGGGCTCTCCACTGAGAATTTTATGTTTCAAATTTGTATCTAAGAATAGATATGATTCCACTCAGCAGCAACTGATATGGCATGGAGTGGGGGATGAAGTACCTTCAGAAATAATTAGGTCCCAACACATTCAGAATGATATAAATAATAAACCAAAGGTTGAATTGGATCGAAAAAAATGGAACTGATGCTCACTTGAAAGCACAGGTGTTTTGTGTTTGATATACTGTGCAGCACCTGTGAGGCTAGCAGACACATTCGATACAGCTTAATGAATCTTCTGGGAAGGCCCCAAATAGAAAACTTCAGGAGCATCCAGTACACGAATCGTGAAAGGCAGACAAGCTAGTGCAATGCATTCTTGAGAAAGGCGATACAGTCTCAAATATTATTGACTGAAGAGCAGACTAATTCACTCATGCACCACAATGCTAATAGATCCATTAAGACACATTACTTAGAGTCCATCAAAACAACATAAAAGATGCCGGGCAGTCATGCTTTTTGTTTCTTACAGGTTTCTTGTGTTTTATATTTTCAAGTTAAGAACAACTGGCTTTTTAAGGTAAAATCAAAAGACTCGGTAAGATTACTTACATGGCACACAGTATTTTGTAAATATTAGCTACTTATTCCTTATATCCATGTTATGAAAAAAATTCTTATACTACAAAGAAATGAAGCAGCATGCCCCAGGTTGCAAAGCAAAAAGTAAAAATAGATGTCCAAGTGACTGAATCAATGTAGCATTTATGCATAATTATTTCACTATTCTGCCTTTTGCTATGTTTTGATGTTTAAAGAGGAAAACTAGAAACTAGATATTAATCTACTAGACTAAATTTTTGTAGAATATCTACACTACAGAACATTTAGAGATGTCTCTAAATTTAATTAGATCTCACCATGCAATGACCCAGCTGCTGGGGGAAAGTCTGTTCAGTTCCAACAAAGTAATCAATACTGTGTATATGCTGACATCTCATGTCTATGACTCCTCCAAATAAAGGCAGGGTAGAGGGGCCACAGCTGGTGAAGTAACTAAAGAGACCACTGTTGTTTCTCACCATTGACATTTTTGACTAGATATAATTGTGTGCTGATTATTTAAGTCTGAGTTTAAAAGTTAAATGAAAATGAAATATTAATAGCAGTCTTCCTATGTTATTATTTAGACAATGTTACTTTCCCAAAACTGAAAGTGGCATCTGATACAGAAGCCAAACAACAAAACACACACCACTATAATAAGGTTAGGTGCAGGAACATGTCAAAGGAGAATTAAATAATTTTACATTTTAGCTACTGTGCTTAGGTAATCCTCAGGGTTCTTTGCAATAGTAGACTGTGCTCTGTAATGAATGTACATCCATATTGAAGATTCTTGAAAACTTTGTGGTTCCTTGAATTTCTCTGAGCCTATGTTCTCTCTTCTGACTGTAGGTAGTTTTCTGGATTAAACAAGGATAGAAGTGCCGTGCTCGTCTAAGAATTTGATAAGGGTCACTGAAAAAAGTCAAACCAAATGAGAAGTGGGTCGTGTATCTTTGATATAAATGATTAAAGATTTTGTAAAATAAGAACTGTAAGCTTTTCCCAGCGGTGTTCTCAACATGTTCTTAATAAAAACAAATTGATGCCCAAAGTTGTAGCCAAATGTTCTGAGATATGTACTTTATTCATTAAAAGGCCATCAAACTGCAGATCTCTGTGTATTCCAGACAGTCGCTAAAGGGTGTTACAAATTTAGAGAAATTTGAAGACAGAGAAATTGATTATCAGTAGAAATTCAAATGTAAGGAGGGTTGGTTGAATTGAAGAGAAGCTATACATTAAGTCTACCAATATCCAATCAAACTTTCAACCCTCATGACATGTATTTATTTTTTGGTATAAATATTCTAAATCCAATAATCATAATCTCATTTATGCATTCACTTTTAATTTAAAATACAAAAGCATAGCTGAGATTCAGTTTCATTAGTACATGGACATGGTTCCTTAATATCAACAGAACTGCAAAGGGAATGCTAAGATCGCAATGGGACCCATTTTCCTATGTTTTAAAATTAAGCTTAGTATTTGCACTAAACATAAGAAATGAAGGATTTTTATTGAAAGTTTCTTAGCATCATAATACTTGATAAATAAGCAGAGGCAACTCCAGGCACCAATGTGCAATGAATCTATCTGTCAAATTTATTAAATACATTTTGTGGATTTTCTTTTTAAAATTATTGTGTCATTAATGTATTACAGCCACTGTATTTTTTCTATTACCTTTTTAAATGCTTATTTTTTAAAAATCATAATTATATACAAGTCAAATGTGTAATTCTCCTAAGTGAGTGCAATTTCCATGGAGAAACAGTTCCATAGAAAATAAAAAAAATATTGTTTCTGATTGTTCATGTGCCTGACTCTCCCATGGCCAATATAAGGCCATTTCTCAGATAAATCCTCTTCTGGGCAATGACTCTGAAAATTATCTGCAAATTTCTGCAGGCTTCTGTACATTCCAAGAAAGACAAGTCACTCATAAAATGGAAGGTTGATGCAAAACATGATGCCTTCTGAATCTTTACAAATCTAAGAAGCTAATATGCAAACATATAATGGTGATGTCCCATGTTAAAAACCTGCATATCATCTCTTTAGCCCGTGACTCTACTTCCCTTTTGCCACCTAAGACTCTATCCAACTCATACAAAATTAACAACTTTCAACAAACTGACCTGATGTTGCAAGCCTGTGTTTTTACCTGTTGGACACAGGTTTAAGATCATCTTTCTGCTTCCTATTGACTTCAAGGTCAGCATGCATTACATGAGACCCTATCTCAAAAAAGAAAGCAAAACAGCAAAAGCTATCACCAAAAATTGGCTTATTCTTTTCTAAAGTACAGAATTAGATATGTGAAACAGCTAATATTAGTCTATAATTTACTGATAATTTTATTAAAATAGTATGTTTATATGTCATTGTGATAAATTCTTCCTTTTGAACTATTTGTATTATATTACATGATAAATTTTTCAGAACAGAGCCATATCATTGGCTCTGTTTTTATTATTTCATTGAGGAATCTGAACTCTTTGCTTTTATATTTCATAAATTAATTCTGAGAATGAGACACTATTTTTTAAAAGGTGTTAATTTTTTTCTCATGATGTACCAATAAATTATATACATAATTTGATGGAGGTAATCTTATACTGTATTTACATTTTAATTTCTAAAATTATAATGAAAAAATGTAAACACACATATTAAATATAGAAGATACTATATGTAGAATATCGTATCTGACAGTGGGATATTTTGTAAGACATGCGTTCACCATGTATTAAAGGGACTAGCATAAAACTTCTTGAATTTTATAATTTTTGAAAGTATTTTATTAATTGTATCATTCTCTTCATTTATAACTTGTAGGATTAAAATTTAATTTTAAGAAATAGATTCATTTTCTTTGAATTGCCGCATTTCCTTAAAATTGTTGTTACTTGGTATCACTTAAACAATGCAAACATCGGTGGATAATTGTTTTCTCCTGAGCAAGAGGTGAGAAAAAAATGTAGTGTGAAATAAAACTATCATTTTATAATTGTGTTTTAGTTTCTTTCATAGATTATGAGAAACTCTTATAAACAAAGATCGAATGGGAAGACATTTGAGAACAAGTGAGACTTGTGAATATGGTCTTGGTCTACTAAGTAAGATAGAAGCCATAAGAATATGACTGGCATTGGTGGCACAAGCCCTTAATCCCAGCACTCTGGAGGCAGAGGGAGGTGATCTCTGTGAGTTCGAGGCCAGCCTGGCCTACAAGAGCTAGTTCCAGGACAGGCACCAAAGCCACAGAGAAACCCTGCCTTGAAAAAAAAAAAACCAAAACCCGAAAAACAACCAACCAAACAAAAACACAAGGCACCTTCTTATGGCTGAAGATGACCCTGGGATTGTCCTGTGAAGTCAGTGTTGGTAGTGGTCTTTATTTGTAGCGTATGCTTTGTTCTTCTGAATACTTTCCTACATAAACTGAAGCAGCTGAACTGTTTCCTCCTTCATTATCAATATTTTCTGCTTCATGTTGCTTAATTCTTTCATAAATATTAATAGAGATAGCTACAAATTACTTTTCAATGTTCCATTCCCTTCAACATGGTTGTTTTTACCTCAATGTGTCACATACTATTTCTGTCTTTTGTTTCTCTTGGTGAATAAAATGTGAATATACACACTAGCAACAGAGAAATGTGGATTTGTCAAGTTTATATGTAAAGAAGTTATAAAACTTGTTTGGAAAAGGCCTATTTTTGTTTTCTGATGTTTACATTTGTTTATTTGTTTGTTGGGCCAAAAAGATTTTTTTCAAAACATTGAGGGGTTTTATTCAACTATCTAAATAAGACTACCTCTTCTTTCAGCAGTGTTTTATATATCACTCTGAGATGAAGACATAATAAACAGACTTCAGGACAAGTTGGGAAGAAAAGTGAAACACTATGAGGTAAGAAAATGGCAAAAAAGCTATTGATAAAATTCAGTGTATAAGTACTTGTTTAGCAAATGGGAGCTCTTAATTTAATCCCCAATATCACACAAGCAAACAACAACAAAAACCTACATAGATATATTTATGTTTATATATAACTCTTTCTAAAATCTGACACAACCAAGCTATAAAAACCTCATTTTAAATAAAATAGTGGCAAACATGTTTCAATTCAGCTACTGCAAGAAAATTATTTGCATATGAATGGGAAACAAGTGGCATCTTGGTGATTGTAAGATTATAGTTTCACCTGAAATAAATTTTTTGCCTTTTTTAATGTTGAACTTTGGTTGAAATGTGTTATATATTTGATACTCAATAAATACTGACACTTTTCTGTTGTTAATTTATTTATTTTACTTATACTCTTGTTATATAGCCATTCAATTCTATATAGCTAATTGAGAACTTAAAGCATAAAAAATATGAAAGTCACATATTCATCTTTATCCTAACGAGGCCAATTATAACACAAAGACTCAGTAACTGTATTAGGTCAAGTCACTTATGAAAACAAACCTACTTAGAGATTCTTACTTAATATTTCTTCAGTGGTGTTTAATTTTTTCCTTTTCAAATTCATCATTTTGCTTTGTTATCTTGCATTGAATATATAATTTAAAATATCTTGGAATAGAATAGCTACATGTTTTAAAATATTTACTTCAGTATAACACTGAAATATGATTTACTCTAAATATTTAAGAATGGGGTTATGATTAAGTTAATGAGGACATAATCTTTTTTGCTGATTTTTATTGAGCTCTACATTTTTCTCTGCTCCTGTCCCTGCCTCTCCCAAGGTCCCCATGCTCCCAATATACTCAGGAGATCTTGAGGACATAATCTTTAACTTCTACTCCTGAACTATAATTACTTAGAGTGTATAACAACATAGAAGGTAATTCTAACTAGAGAAAATGATACATGTTGATATAGAAAAATATAAGTATAGATGAACTATAAAATACAAACTCATTTAGAAAGATGAACAGAAAGAAAAATAAAACAAAGCCTAAATGACAGCCATGGTTTAAATTTTAATTTTATTTTTCTACTTTCAATATTTTTGATGATGCTGAAATAATGTTATGTTAAAAAACTATTATTTTAGCCAATTTTGTGGTTACTTAGTATTTTCCACTGCAAATTTATTCAATGATGATAATTAGACTCAATATTTTGGAAAATTCAATATCACCCTCAGAAAAAATACTATTTAGGAATAAAAATATAATAGTCTATCATCAGGAAATTTTTGGCATAGTCAGTGTTAATATCTAGAAACTACTTTTTCTGTGTTTGTCAGTCCTGTTATTGAATGAATTAGTGACTTGATATTGGTATGAAGTATTTTTATAAAATAAAGTCACCTAGCATCTCACATTAGTGTTTAGTAAGTTTAGTTTAGGGCTGCACAGTAGATGAAATAACTGATGATAGATAAGATTTCAGAAGAAACAAATGTGAATGTAGAGCCAAGGGCGCAATATTTTACTTTAATTGAGGAATGTTATAGAATGTGTTGGCTGACCATATATTCCTATTTACCCCAGGTGTATAACACAGACATTATTTAAGTGTAAAATTATCTATAGTACTCTGTGGACCTTATATAATCCCAAGGTTTAGTGGCAAAATATACAGTGTTCTTATTCTTCAATATAGGTAAATAGATGGCTTGTTTTTCTCGGGAGTATATGAATTTCTTCTATGGATTGGAACAAAAAGTGATTTTTGAAGTAACTCAAAGTTACAAGAAGTATTTATGGGCTTCATGGATTGCCACATGTTCTTGGGTCGGTTTCAGATCTAGGTCTTATTTACCTAATTTGGTACACACTTCTAATGGTGGCTGTATGTGAGGATCCTGCTTCACAGTACTGAGCTTTTTGTCTTTCAAGTTGCTATGTTTTGCTTTGATCATGAAATAAAATATTTACAGTGTTTTGATGATGAGTAATGGTTAAAGTCACAAGACCAGAATGTGACTTTTCTTGTATTTTACCTGTGGGCTTAATGGGGTTGTCAAAGCTGAAGTCATAAGTTCCTCTTTGATGAAAAACACCCGAAGTTCTTCTCAAACCCATTTTCTCATTTTCGTAAAAATAAAAGAAAAAGGATGCACTGCACAATCTTGTGGGAGAAGATAAAAGACAACTTTTTCCTTTCTTGGGAGCTTTTCTTTTTATCAAGAAAATATGTTTTTGAGGCCATCATATGCGTTGTTTATTTTATGTGAAAAGAGACTAGTTATAATTGCTTTAGGTATTAGTTCTAATGTCGTCAGATGCTGAATATTTTTCTGGAAATCAAACATCCTAGTAGACTCTACAAACTAACATTTTCTAAGACAGAGGTTTCAAGTTCTTCTCACAATGTAGTTCATTTCTTATTCTCTGACTTTAGTGAGACACTATTGATGTTTTTCTTCACAAACTGTGCATGTTAGTGAATACTAAAGCTTCCATCGCTCAAGAGGATGAGGGAAGAGAATCCACAAGACTGAGGCCAATGTTAGTTGCCTCACATTATATCTGGGCAAGCTTGAGATACAATGTGAGACTGTGTCCTAAATTACTGTTCATCTGTATATAGTAGATATTTTGCTACATGGATATGTGGTTAAACTTCTGCCTTCTAAATATTTATGATTTTACTCATATGCAAGTGCATCATGCAGCTAGTCCAGAAGTCCTATTAAGAAAGTAGCCATGGTCAAGTAAGACTCTCATGTCAAAATAAGTGAGAGCTGACTGCTCATCTCATAAAGGACATCTCCAATCACTCAGTTTGAGGCCCATGGATCATCACAGAAGAGGGATTGTGAAAGTTGTAATAGTTAGAAGATGTGGTGGATTTTTATAAACCTTGTCTTCTGAATATGACATCACCACTAAACTTATGAATACATAGCAGTGTGGCCACCTGCAGAAAAACCTATCTTTAAAAAAATTAAAGAGAGAAGGAAAGAAAAATAAAAGAATCAACAGGAGGAGGAGGGTTGACTAGGAAACAGATGGAGATCAGCAGGAGCATGCCAGGAATGAGATGGTAAGAGCAATATGTAATTGAACATATTCACAGTGTATTGTACCAAGTATTAGATTGTCAAGATTTTAAAATATTAAAAAAATAATGTCCTAAAACTGTTTTCCTACATAGAGGAAATAGATATTATTGGGATCTAACTGAATATAAATTCACATATAACTAATAACCTTATACTGTGGTCTAAGAAACTCACTGGAAACCATCATTGCTGTTTGTATTTCTTTTCATTATGATGCTGGTGGAAGCAGAGAGGACCCAGTTTTGAAAGAATACTGAGGAGATGGAAAGTTCAATGGAAGAGAAGAAGACATCATCGTGTTCTTCATTTCTCATAATGAAAAAGAAGTTACCTATACTAAGACATAGTTTTAATACTAAAATGTCTCTTAACTGGTATTTCTGCATGGGAGAGACAAAATGTAAAGGAACAAGCATTTCAAGCACACGAAAAAGTGGGTATATAGGTTAAACATCACATTCATAGCTGGACAATTTTTTAAAATCCATTGTTCAAGGGAACATTCAATACAAACAGCACTGTGACACGCAGAACAACTCACAGTTCCATATAGAAGCAGAACAGAGTTAGACACAAGGAATCTCACCTCAGATACTGTCCCTGTGTCTGCTGAGAATGAGTTCTCCAAGCTCATCTGCCTTGGTGGCTGTAGTCTCTCCTTTTTGCAGGCTTACAATTACTTTGTTTATATTTTATTAAATATTACATATTCTTTGAAGTCTTTGTGTATTTTGTGCTACTGAGGTCTTGACACAGGATGTTGTGCTTAGAAGACAAACACTGTATGACAAACTCAAATCTATTTAGTTTTACTCCAGCTTTTGATTTCCAACAATGTTTAAAAGATTCTCAATAACTCTTCAAACCTGCAAAAGAGGATTTTTTTCTCTCTCTGCATTCTATTTTGCTTTTGTTACATCCCTAATTTTATGGCTTTCTGTGGTAATTATTGATTCATAAGTCAGTGTTTTCAAAGTTTACAGATTAGAACAAGTTATCTATTTCCTTGTTTTCGTTTTTCCTAAGTTTGTACTAAAAAATAGATTCATCTCTCATATAATACATCTCAACTAGCTTTCAACGTTCTACAACATCTATTAAGCATGGATGCTACTTTGATATCACCCAAGGGTGACTTACCTCAATTCAAGGTTTATTGCTGAAGTTTCCTTGTGGGTGACTGATGTAGGAGGGTCATCTGTCTATGTGTTACTTTCATTGGTTAATAAAGAAACTGCCTTGGCCTTTTGATAGGCCAGGGCTTAGGTGGGTGGAGTAGACAGAACAGGATTCTGGGAGAAAGAAAGCAGAGTC
>LOEQ01014437.1:17293-29190 GCA_001685075.1 Bramus lutescens | reverse complement strand
ACTCTATAAAAAGCTGTTTGAGAAGCATGCTGGTGTGCCAGTCTGCCAAACTGACACCTATGAGCTCATGAATAAAGCCTCTTGCTGATTGCATCCATCAGATCTGGTTTTTGGGAAAGGGAAACTTCTCACCACCTTAGTGGTGTCTTTCAGCAGGAAATATAGGCAGGGTGACCAGAACAGGAGAATTCTGGGAAGAGGAAAGGATCAGTGTCCAGTCATTACCTAGACACAGAGGAAGCAAGATAACCTCACTGATAAATGTACCAATCCATGTGGAGAACACAGACAAGATTTATGGGTTAATGTAAGATATAAGAAGCCTAAGCTAATAGGCAACCAGTTTATAATTAATGTAGGACTTTGTGTGTTTCTTTGGGACTCTACAGCTGTGGGACCAGGTGGGACAGAAACCTCTGTCAACAGAGGCAGCTAGCTTAGGCCTGTTCCCTCAGTGGTAGCTCCCTTGTACCTGCTCCTGTGAAGATCATTGCCTCAGGCCTGCTCCTGTGGAGGTCACTACCTCAGGCTTGTTATGGCTGAGGTAGCTGACTTAGGCCTGCACTGCCAGAGGTCATTGGCTCAGGCCTGTTCCCAGAGATGTCCCTGGTTCAAGACTGCTCCTTTTGAAAGACCTTCAGATCAGGATCTTTAAGGGTGAGAGATCCCCTTCCCCAATATCCAAGTCCTGGTGGATGCAATCAGCAAGAGACTTTATTGATTACACAAGCTCGTGGGCATCCAGTCAGGCAGACCGGGAACCCCAAGCAGGCTCTTCAAACAGCTTTTATAGAGTATAAGGGTTTCAAGAACAAGCAAGCATGGTAACAGCATACAGCATTCCTATTGGATCCTGGTTCACCCTAGTTCCTAAGCTCTACGAAAAACCATTAATCAGCAAACTTCAAGTAGATAGCCTTGGGGACCAGATGTTCCTTTTCAGATAGTGGATCAAAGTGCAGGCATTGGCCAATTTGGCTCTAACTGCAATTTGTAATTTTCCATCTCAAGCACCAGTTCTGGTGAGAGGCTTTCACTTTGGAGATCCATGACCCATGCCCAGTTCTACAGAGGTCTCTGGCTCAGGCCTGCTCCCTCAATGGTGGCTCCCTTGTATCATGTTCATTATTTTAAGTGTTCAGTTCAGAGATATATAACATTATTCTCCAGCAACCTCCTGCCTCCATAATGTTTTTTCTTCTCCCTAAACTGAACATCTGTGCCCATCAAATAGATAATAATTCTCCATTCTCCTTTCCATGTACCCTCAAGCAATTTCCCTTGTACTCTTTGTCTCCCTGACTTTGACTACTCTTACTATGTCATACAAGTTAACCAGTCAGCCTTAAAAAGGAGTTTAGATTACAACCATGAGACCTGGCAGACAAGCACAGGTGTTACATTCTCTCAGTCAGAGGGTGAGCAAAAAAGACACTCTGTTTACTTATGAAAAGTGATGCTTGTCCACTTTCTGCCAAAGCCGTTTCCACTTTCCTCTTGTGGAAGACAGATATACCCTCAGACAGCCTTGAATTCTCAAAGGCCCTTTTGAGCAGTGAAAGTTCCTGAGAGAGCACGGCTGAGAGAGATTTACCTTTCTAACTAGTCAGCGCTGTCATGAGTGCTCATATTTCCTCCTCTGTGGTAGATGCAGCAGTCAAAGAGAGATCTGGCTCTCTGTAGCAGCCTGACATTCAGGTGTCAGTGAGCTGAGCCACAGCTTCTGTATATCTGGGAGCTCTGCCACCTTGTCTTTGGCTTAGAGAAGCAATCATTGTGATTGTGAGATCAAAGTTTGGCCCAGGAAAATTTCTTTCATGAGCAACCATGAAAAACAACTTAATACTTGGTTAGTATGAAACTTAATGTTAAGTGTCCTGCACAAAAACTTGCATTAAAATGAGAACCAAGAAAATTCCATTTAGAAGGCAGATCTTAGAAGGTGATTAGGTGGTGAGATACTGTCTACATGAATGAAATTCACACAGTTGCAAAAAAGGAATCTTCTCTTTTCACCATATAAAGATGGAATATGAACACAACATCATTTTTTCTCTATTTTATTTTATCTTTGAAGTAGTATCTCATATAGCAAAGGCTGGCTTTGTACTTAATATATAGCCAAGGATAACCTTCAACTTCTGAACCTACTAACTCTACCACCTGAGTACTGGGACTACAGGAATGCACCACAACATCTATTTTTAAAACGTGTTAGAGATCTAACCAAGGCCTTCCTGCCATGCATATGGGGCAAGAGCACTTTCTTAGGAGTTTGATAGGAGCCTGGTCATCTCAGTACCTTCCTTGTAGACTGCCAATAGCCAGAAAGCTGAACAAAACAAAAAGGCACAAACAACAACATCAACAAAGCTTTGTGGCTCATAAGACAGGGAAAAAGAAGCCAGTCAGCTGGTGAGATTGTAGGAATTTATTATAGCACCTTGGGATTTGAAGTTGAAAGCTTCCATCCCCATATTCTGTTTGTTCCCATTAAAGATATTATTTCAGGAAGTTTGCAAGAGACTGTTGGTTTCTGCCCAGCCAATGAGGTAAGCCCCAGGCCAGTGAAGACCCTATCTCCAAGATATGAAGGTCCATTGTTCCTGAAGAATGTCATCGTCACCCGATATTGTTTTCTATTCTTCGTTCATTTATACACACATACATATGCATATATGCATACCTGTGAACACACACACACACTCATACACACACACACAGAGAGAGAGAGAGAAGGCTATTTCATTCTTCATTCTACTATCTTAAAGCAAATGCAGACAAACATGCAAAAGTGGATGCCATGTCACACAATCTTTCAGAAACCATGTCATTCTTTCAGCAATAATGATCACACATCCAAAATATAGGAAGGAAATTCAACTTTGAGTGAATAAAAATTGTTTTAATGTCCTTTGTGTGCTAAGATAATGAACCTCAGGGTAAGAAGTGATATATTTGTTTAATGGCTTTCAGCTGCTTGCAAGGCTTGGAATCTGAAGACACAACTGCCTTGCTAGAAGCCTGTGAGGTAAGTTAACTAATATTGAAAGCTACTGCACATATTAATTTTAAGACCATTTTTTCTGGTTATTTAGAATCATGCAATCTCTTTCAAGCAGGCTATCTAACTGAATTTCTACAGGTGATATGCAAATTATATTTATTCCTGACTAGGTTAAACTATGACAGTGAGAATCAGAGTGTAGATGAGATGCTACTTTTAACATCACTCACAAACAGCCACTGGGCAGGGAGGGATTCCACATGCATCCAGGAGTCCAATTCTCAGTGGTGTACATAACTTGTTTTCTAAGAATTATAAAATGACAGGGGATAGCAGAGGTGACTTGGTTGGGAAGATCTTCCAACACAGCTATAAGAAGCTGACTCCTATCCCAAGCACCCATGTAAAGAAGTTAGGCAGCAGTGCCTACCTGATCCCATTCTGGAATGACAATTACAGAGATAGGCAAATGTCTGGGGCTCACTGGCTCATCAATCTAGTCCAATTGATGAATTAGGTAAAGTGAAAGAAAATATGTCAACAAAATAATATCAAGAGTGGCTGAGAGATATAGACTTTCACTTGCCTATGTGTTACAGATTCTTTTTCTTCCTCTCTCTCTCCCTCTCTGTCTGTCTCTGTCTCTTACACACACACACACACACACACACACACACACAAAGTAATTTTCAAGTAACCTTTTGGAGGACCTCAGTGAGTATATACTTAGCTAGTTGATCTACAGGAATTATTTAATTCAGAATTCAGGATCTGTGAAGATTCGATTTTATTTTCCAATTTTTATTAGGAAAACTGGGCACTTCAGTGCCTAATTCTGAGTCACAAAATTAGGTGTTGGGATATTAAGGGATTGCATATAAAGGATGGGTTTGTGTGGCTCTTATACCCATGTACCTCTTATAGTCTGTGACTGTGAGCCTTGATCCATGAATCATGTAGTCCTTAGCTGACTTCCAATCTCTTTCTTCCCCAGTTTATTTATTAAGTGTCTCTAATAAGGAACCTAAGCATATTTTTAAAGGAGTTTCCTGTACCCCATTTCCCTCCAATAATAGCCTCCATCTTTCTACCCAATATAAATACTACAAAAACATTACACATTACATTTGTTGTGAAAATCAAATATTCATTCTTTGGATTCCTTTTTCTTTTACACTCTCCTGCCTTTCCATCAGCAAACCCCATTGATTCCTTCCAGTCTCAGATACAAAGGGAATCTCCTTCACTTCTGTTTTCCCAAAGCTGCATTCTTTATAAGTCTTAGCTCCTTCTTTTTCCTCATTCCTTCTTATTTCTCTGGAATGAGCAGTTTAGAATTTTTGTAAATATTCTGTCTGACATACTTAATCCCTTGGTAGACAGTTTATGTAACTCAGACTTGCCTCCAGATCTCTATGTGGCCAAAAATGACCTTGGACTTCTGGTCCTGTTGTCTTCACTTCCTGAGGAATATTGAGATAATAGCTGTGTACCAAGATGACTGCTTTATTTGGAGCCGAGGATCACACTTGGGTTGCTTGTGCATATTATGAAGTCATTTATCAACTAAGCTACTTCCCTACCCAATAAATCACTTTTAGATTTTATTGATAAGTCTATGTCCACTGGATGACTCCTAAACACAAGTCTAAATAAACACTATACAAAACCAAATCTACTCAAGAGGAATGTTTGTCTGCTTTTTCAAACATAGAGCTATTGTGTAAGTAACACAGTGATAGTACTCCAGAACAAGAAAGTATAGGCAGTAAAAGACACAAGGTGCAGGTTTTGTGAGGGGCACTGTGAAGGGGTCAATGGGGCCATAGGATTTCTGGGAGATGTTGAATTCCAGATAGTTCAAGAATGCTTTTTACCAAATCAGTGAGCTTGTTCATGTGCACTTTTGTGCCTGAAGTGCAGTTTTGTATGAGTCAGTTAAGCATAAAAAATAAACCCAAGACAGTAGTTTGAGCTGCCCTTAAATCAATAAAGCTGGAGAGGAGTAGATTTGTGTGTTTCATGGGTCATGTTGGCTAGGAGTTAATGATCTGAGAAATCAGAGTAGGCTCTCAGGGATTAATTACTTGACTCCTCATTAACCCAAGAACAACACAGAAAGACATATTTATGTTCCACATAAAATGATACAAAATTCTTTATTTAATATACAATATTTACAGGTAAGTCTTCTGTACAGCAAAAAACATAGAAAACAAAGAAATCTAAGGCTAAGTTTAAATTTCACCATACAGTGTTATTATGACATGTTACATGGTGTACAAAACAGATTTGGGATGAGAAAACATCACATGTGACTGATGACTCTTCTACAGGACCAAAATCTATAATATCCACAGAAACAAGGAGTCTCCAGCTAATCCCCGAGGATATGGTCTTATTTGCCTCTGCTGTGCTTTTGCCAAAGAAAGCCTGTATATATCATTCATATGCATATGAATGATATGCATATATATATATATATATATACACACATATACATGATTGGGAGAGGTCCTTTTATACTTTGTTAATTATTTGCTAAAAGCAATCTCTCTGGCCTTTCATGTTTTCAAAGAAGGTGCCGGAAAAACTTTAATTTCTCAGTTGAAATGAACATGGTACTTTTCATAGGGATTTAGGAATTTAGTGAACCATTGTCTATTTTATAAGATATAATTAGAATGTGTCATGTGTCTTCATTTCCCTATGTTCTATCTTCCTGCCATAGGCTAGTGGGCTGTGGGAAGTATCTAAGACAATGTAGGCTATTGGGAAGCCTGTCTGTTAACAAGTTCAAGAGAAAGTTATTGACTTTGATCTTCATCAAATATGAATTTCTTCTCATGATATAAATACAATACTTTGAGCAAGGTATAGCTACTTACTATTTTTTTTTGCAAGAGTATTTAAGGCAGGACAAGGCTACACTGTTTGCTACTGCCATTCAAAGAGAAGAGATTAACCTACTTCATGTATGTCCTTCGAGATATGGCTGACTATAATGTGAAAGTAGAACTAGTCAGGGGTCCATTCATATCATCCTGTAAGGTTGCAATGAAAATGGCTCACCCTGGGGAGGCCATTCAAGGAGGCTTCAAGGTGACAGAAGGCCTGTTCCACACACCCAGTCCCTTTTTCATTTCCTCTGAGATTTACTGCTGGGATCTGAAGCATGACATAGTATAATGATAATGAAAATATGAGCAGGCTTTAATCACTGGCACATATCATCTTTTTCATAACTTGGTATTAGCCTTCTAATTTTAACCTGCTACTCAATGCAAGCTTCACTTGGGTGCTGAATGGCAGAAAGGGAGGAGGGTTCACAGTGTGTACAGTGGTGGCTTTCCGAAGTACACGCTGTAGGTGATGAAGAGTCTGTACCGTTCTATCATTATGGCGTGCCTAGAGATGGCATGACCAAGGAAAGGGAAAGAAAGATCACTAGACTGACTCCAATGTTTCAGGATTTCTATCTATATCCATGGAGTGTCTGATTAGGGGCAGTGGACCTGAGAATTTTGACAATACTTTATTTTGCTCAAAGTGCCCACCTGGGTGCTCACCCTGGCCATATAAAATCACTGTGGTGATAATTCGAAAGCATCCCAGGACTATATTAGTGAAACATAAAACTTAAAATTTACTAGGGTAAAAATGCCATGTAACAATGAGTAAAGCATTTCTCATGCAGCAGCTGTAATACTGCCTCTTCTCTAAGTGTTGAGAGAAATTCATGAGACTCCTGAGTTAGGAACCAAGAGAATGTGGATAGAAACCACCTTACTTCATGGTGGAAGCTTTGATCCTTTTAACATGCAGCAGCCACTGCTTGCTCCATGAATTCCCTCTTCCTCCTCGACAAGCTCCCATCAAGTCTGCTTTAACACAAAAACCCACTGTTCCTTGAGCCTGTTGTGTCTCCTTAACCACTTTATGGACAATAAACGTTACACACCACAGAGGACTGGCTTACAAAGTACACTGTCTCACTACATCATGTGCTTCTTATTCTTCCTCAGAATACCTTAATACATAATAAGACGGTGGAAACCACTCAAAAATAACAAAACAATCACTAGAACCTTCCATGAGGCATTTATACAGTTTCCAAGATAAAATGGTGATAAATCTCTGGTTATAAAGTAGGTATGGATACCATTTCCTGGATAACATTTGAGGAACAGCCCTATTCCTTTTCACTTTTGTGTGTGTGTGGGGGGGGGTACGCACATGTGCCTGTGTGCGTGTGTGTTTCATCTCCTCCCTTGTTAGGTTAATCACCAATTTAGAATTAGTGAACAAGAGCTGAGAATGAAGAACAACTAACATTTTTAAAACAAACGATTTGAGGATGACTGCGAGCAAGGACTGAAGAGAAGTTAAGAAAGCCCCCAAACCTGGTACAGAAGTGTTTCAGATACAGGGTGAGTCTTTCAAACAACACATTTCCAGTCTGCATGAGAGACATAAAACAGCACGCAGGCATCCTTCAAGAACTCAAGCACGTTTGCGCTTGCCAGTACCACCCTTCCATTAACCTCCTTTGCCGCTTACAGGCACAACATTGTTTGTTTATTTATTTAGCTGAAACTTGGCCTGTGGGTCAGTTGCGAACAAAGCAAACCCAAAACAATGGCTTCAGGAAGTAATGACGGCAGGATTATATAGGTTCCTCAAGAGACTCTTGCCAGACTGCTGTTGCTAAAAGGTTGCTGGGTGATAGCTCTAGGGAATTCAAGAGAACTGAAGCAGCTGGTAGACAAACAAGCAAGAGTTCCCCAGGCTTGGTGCCCCAGTCCATGGGTTCTGTGGGGATACTATGAAGGCAACTTGCTAGTGTGTGTCTTCTCATTGAGGAGAGATTATATGGAAAGGTTACATGCATGACCTTCAAGGTTGGAAACGTGTAGATACTGAAGTATGACCTTGTTTAGGTGGATAACACATCAATAAATCATTCGCTCGATAGGTAACTTCTAGTTCTCAGAGGTTTATCTAAATATAGCCAAATGTTTCTTTAGGGCAGAATGGGGAGAATTAAAAATGCCAGAATACCAACCAGTTAAGGGAGAACTAGAAGATCTAGCGGTCATCAAAGAATGTCCACCGTATTTGAAATCAGAAGGGGGCGGAATTAAAGACTTCTCTTTTATGTCTCCAGTCTTTACATGGGTCTGCCATATACACACAGCACACATTTGGAAAGCTGGAACTGGAACTGACCTGAGAACATGGAGAACTTAGCACCATTCAAATATATCTGATATAGTCGGAAGTCCACACCTTGGTGGAGTTAAGTGGTTCTCTATGAGTTTGAGGCCAGCCTGGTTTACAATAGAGAGTCCTAGGCCTGCCAGGGCTACCTAATAACAGCTGTTTAAGCAAAATATACAGGGGCCATTTTTTTCTTGCTCTGTACAAAGATTCCATTTACCAACCTCTACAGAAATTAATCTCTGTGACCCAATACCTTAAGGAAGATAAATAAAGCAATCATTTCTGGCATAATTAATAAATATGACACAAAATTAAAAGAATTGTCCAAAAATATGCTTACTTTTAGAACTCTCTGGAATGTGGTTTGCACATGAACTGTGCCCAGTACTTGTTCTCTGCTACCTGATGTTGTGTGGACGTCTCCATTTGCTGTAAGATCTCCTGCTTTATTTGCATATCCAACAGAACACTAGAGTCAAGGACATTTCACATATGTCTTATGTCTGAATACAGGAAAAAGAACTGCGTGCTCATTTAGTAGTGGTCTTCCTTCTGCTTTGACGTGGTAGTCATGAGTCTGTCAAAAGTTGATAATTAAGATAATGCCACATCTTATTACTAAAGTGAATAAAATATCAACTCCAGGGTTCTTCAGATGAACACAAGCTGATCTATTTATGAATAGAAATCCAGAAAATGAAAAATATCTATTTTCCTAGCCTAATTCTTAGAGAAACCACAGCAATCTACCCTATGCAGAGACTGAAGGACACAGCTGTTGCTAAAAGCTCTTTAGGAGAAATAAACATGCAGTTGCTTGCATTGATAGATTTTTTTCCATGGGATAATAGCAGCAATATCCCTTGGGATGGAATATTACAAAGATATTTTTGGTCTTACTGTAATGGGACCATATTCCACAAGTTCTTTTTTAACAGTAGGCATCAATGACAGAGAATTATAGAATAGGGGCATCATGAAACCTATACACAACAGGGAGAAGTGGTGGCTAAAGGACGATTAAAACACACTGATTCTTGTTATAGGCTGTAATTGTTTGAAGGTGGAAAACAAAATTGAATAACTGTACAAACCAAATAGATCTTGCCACCACCTCTGAATTGTGTTCTTGCTTCTGGCTGTGATGTGCATTCAGTTTAGGAGAAAACAGGTTGTTAGATTTTTTCACCCGGTGTGTGTTGTGGGGTTAAACTCTGATTTAGCCCTGAGAATACTTATGTGCACCATCTTGGCATGTATCAACCATTTGGTCTCCATGCCCAGGGTCTTGGTATGCACAGCCTGAATATACAGGGGTGAAGTCAGTAGAGTGTGTGCTATGCAGGGGGCAGAGACTAGCTTCACAATTTCCCTACATGATTATCTCTAAGGACATACTTGTGAGTGAGGAAACCATACACATTGATTTGGCTTGTACTTCCACATCTATCCAATCACATCATGCCAGTAAAACATGGTGGTTGGTTCTAAGGACTCCAGTAAGAAAGTGTTTCAGTGTGGCTACTCTCTATTACCTGTTGTTTCACTACTAGAAGTGCATAGGGCTAAACTTCAGCATGACTTTTATTTCTGGTGGCAGAGGAATATGCAGCCAAGCAAAAGGGTGACTTATACAGCCTTTTATAGAGACAGAAAATTTAAAAGTAGAAATTGGAGAACAGGGAATGAAGGGCATAGGGAAAGAGACTTTCAATATCTTTCACTTTATTAGATGATCATTTGTCATATTAAAGATAGAAAATTAAAAAGGGCATCTTTGTTAAAATTGCTTTAAAATAAATTCAGTAGCAAAATGATACTGATATTCTAAAAGAGGAAGAGGGTGTATAAGAATTCATAGAAAATTTTAAGGAAAGGACATGTATTTAGGACAATATCTCAGAGCTGTGGACTGCGATGCCACACCCAATCCTTACCTCTGTAGTTCAGCAAGTGAGAAAAGCTACAGATTGAAACCTGGATGATGCCAGTGATGGCTCCACTGTAAGCCTCCTGTTCAGGGCAGTGCTGAAGAATTAGAGATAGGACACTCACTAAGAAGATGGATGACCTACTGACTGTCAAGGCACCTGCTTTACAAATCAGGTCTGCCCTTCAAAGAGAATTGGTCAGTACCTTATCCATCAAGGATCTTGCTTCTAGCATTTCCTGAGTCCTAAAGTGTTTGGGTGATTGTTTTCCCCCTGTTTTTATTCCAAGCTGGTACAAGGGCAGAGTTAAAAAATGATCAGGATTACTCACCATGGACAAAGTCAAGATGCCTTTTGAATTAACTATGTGTTTTGCTACCAAAAGAACCCGAAGCCTGAGGTGCATTAGTACCTTATTTAAGGCAAGTACATGGGCACCTTTGTGTACATGGGTACAGATTTGGAAATGAGATGTGCTTCATAGGCGAAGGGCTTCCCTGAAACCCCTAATCTAGAGGGTTCCACACTATCACACTTGATAGCCAGGCCCTTGCCTCCTAGAAAACAGCTCAGATGTCAGTCAACTCATAATATGTGTTCTAGATGGTGAACCCTGCTTTCTTTACTGTATCTTTGTGGGTGGGTGGATGTGGAGACTTCTGCTCGATATTTCTCATTTTTCTGCACCTCTTTTCTGTATTTTTGAAAGTTTTCCTCCAACCTGAGTCAAGAGGGCCTTAACATTTTTTATGGTACAAATTTGGAATTTTTATTTGAATTCCATTTAGGCTTCCACAATACACACGTGTATATTTTTTTCCTCAATATAGCAATTTTAGGAATAACCTATCTAACAAGTTCTAGCAAAGTGGAAAAGGCAGTTGTTACATTTCAGGAGCAGCTATTTCCTCACAACTTTCACGAAACCCCCTGGTTTCAAGCGTCCAGGCCTCAAAACAGAGCAGCAAGAGAGGCCCAAAGTAACTCTCACTACTCTGCCGTTCTCTATTGAAAAGAACTGAGACTCTAGGGGAAGGAAGATGAACAGTGCTGGGGGATACTTAGGATGCCCACACTAAACTAACACAAATGTGTCTGGCTGCTTGTAAAATGCCATCAAAACAAACTGGCCAGAAGGGTCTCCCTCTGCCCCAGGCCACCCCATGGGTGTTCTCATAACCTAGGTCCTCCAAGTACAGTGTCTGTTCTCAAGGGTGCTATGAAAGTCTTCCACCTCAGGCAGACCTGTAGCCTCTCTCCCCTCAGCTCTCAAGGGAACCATGCCCCCATGGAGTCAGATTCTTTCAGATATTTAATTCTGAACTGGAGAATATTCCAGGCAGCACACATGATTGTTGCCTTGTCAAGGATCTCACACTCCGCTCATTGCTCTTTAATCAGTGTCTTGGGAAAGAATGTCCTGGATACTTTACAAATGCCTGCTTCAGCAACAAAAGAAAACAAAATAAATAAAATAAAAGAATTAAAAAATGTCTTTAAGCCTGGCCAGATGATGTCTGCTCTACAAGAATTTCTGTGTGGCATAATATCTCCCAAACTTCTGACCACACTCAAGGAACCTAAAGAACAAACATTGCTTTCTCTGGGTTGATTACTTTCCCTTGTATTATACTGCTCTGCCGGCATCCCTAATAGACTTTTTACTTAAACGATGATCTGATTCTGTCTTTCTCTCTCTCTCTCTCTCTCTCTCTCTCTCTCTCTCTCTCTCTCTC
>LOEQ01014437.1:0-16729 GCA_001685075.1 Bramus lutescens | reverse complement strand
AAAGAGTAGGTGACCCTGTGTCATCTCAGATGAAGTATTCTCGTTTGCACTCGCTGGCTGTGTTTTGCAAGTCAATGTCATTTCTAAAGGAATTGTCCAAGGTCTCTGGGTATTCCTTCTCCTTCATCTGATTGGTACGGTGTGACTGCTTATGCTGATATAGAAAACGGGTCATGATGCCGATGACACAAAAAGTGATAAATGTCACCACTGCTATGACACCTGCAAAGAAAAGAGGGGGAAAGAGAAAAAAGGTGTCACTGGGGAAATCCAGTCTAGACAAGCACACACATTGGAGGGGAAAAAAGCATAAACAAATAAAATACACAAATACAAAACTACTCTTTACCCAGAGATAAAGACCTGCTCAGAATCCCTTGACCTTCAGTTTCAACAAACATTTCTGCAAGGAGAGTAATGAGGGAGAAAGGCTGTTTCTTCTAGAAAGTTATGTTTACGACCTAATAATAAACATGGAGCTGGAACAGCAAAGGATTTGTGTGCTTTCTGTGTTGTTTAGGTTTTGTTACTAGGGATCAAACCCTGATTTTACAGATTTTAAGTACACCAAACCTTGCCAAGAATTACTTGGACTAACTACCACTACCTCCCTCTCTCTGTGTGAATGTGAGGGTGTGAGAGTGAGCATCTGTGTGTCTGTGTCTCTGTGTGCCTGTGCGTCTGTGTGTCTGTGTGAGTAAGTGTGTGTAGGTGCTTGGCTGCCATAGCACTGGTGCGGGTGTCAAAGAGCAACTTGAGAGTCTGTTCTTGCCTTCCACTTTCTTTTAATGTAAGATTTCTCTTGCTGTTTCTGACATTTCTCAATCCCGGGTTACATAGTGGGCCCTTATTTCAAAAGCAACAAACAGTATACATGTGAAATTAATAATTAATAGAAGCAAAATACTTAAGTTTTGGTCATCAAAAATAATTTAATTTCTGAAAAAGTATACACATTTGCACATTACATATTTTCTAAGTATTTGTTGGTCATTGTTCATTACTGTTTATCTGACTAGATACGAAAATGTTAAATATATAGACCCATCTTTCACCAAATTTTTAATAGTTGTGACCATAACTAGGATCATTTACATTTGTCATATATTCTAAACTCATTGGGTAACATGTTTTACAGCTATTTCAGAAAAAGGCAAAGTAAAATACCAAAGTTGATAGTCTATTCTGGGTGGCAATGAATGAATCTGAAGCATGAACTATACTTTTATAATGTGGCTGAGGTTGCCTCTTTTCTACTCCTGGGTTGAAGGGGTTATTGCAGGCTGGAAGCTGGGCAAGCTTCCCAGGATCTCCTATGGGGCTGCGATAATTTTCCCATCCATAGAGACTCAATGGGGCTTGCCAATGAGTAGAGGAAGACCAGAACCCACGGTCTTTCCTCATCAAATGAAAATTTCCAGGAATAGAGAGAGTTATAAAATTTTCCATGACATTTACTGATTTCAAAGAAAAATCAAGTTCAATTCTCTTCCCTGGAGAAGGCATTCAGCTCATATTTTAAGTACTTCCCTTAGGAAAGTCCTTAATTGTCCTCCTGCTCTGGGATGCTACTCTGGCAGAGTACTTCTGGTCACATTCATCTTTGGAACCAGCTTCTATGCTGTTACTGCTGTCTGCTCACCTATCTCTTTCCTTGCCAGTCTGCTCATTCTAGGAAGGCAGTAACTGTATCTCCCATCCTGCATCGCTATGTTTAGTACAGGTCTGACCCAGAATTGGAGCTAATTAAATAGAAATGAAATGAATGACTCCTGCAGACTTTTAAAGAACTCCATCTGGTGTGGATTCATTCATACCAGCTGCTAGAAGGCAGGATTGAGGCACCTGCTATGGTTATAAGTCACCAATGGAAATGGATTTCCATATCTCAGGCATCCTACATTAAGCTAAATTTAGAAGACATTTGTGTTGGAAGATCCAGATGGGAACATCAAACTCCTGTAGGCAAAAGAGGGGCTGAGACAAAATAAAGAGTATGGTAGCGTGAGGCCAGCACAAAGCTCAAAAACTGTAAAGCAAGGGAAGGTGGTGGGAGAAGCTATAAGCAGAGCAAGCAAACTCTACACCCATAGCCAAATGGAATGGAGGATTTGGAACTTCAGTCATATGGGCTTCACCCTGCTCATTAGATTCAACCCAAATCACTCCATAAAGGCAAACCGAAAACAACGACTGCTCTGTTCATCTGTCTGCCCCAATGTGACTTCTTTCCATATGTAATTTTATTGGTCTATTTTGTTTGTGCTTTAGAAGTGACAACGGGATGCAATGAACACGATGCTGGTTCTCTATCTGTGAGTAAATGCCCCAGATGTTGGCTCAGAGTTCAGCGGCCTGCTGAATTTGAGGCAGAATGAAGCCACAGATCTGCTGGCCCTGGAGGAGAGCCTGCTAATAATCTTAAACCATGAAAGAAAAGGCTAAGGGCTAGAAGAAAATGCCCGATTTGGGATGCTAAATGATCATAGGTAAGGAAGGCTTCAGATAATGTTCTGCAGATCACAGGACCAGAGATATCTTTCCTGTTCTTATTGATGAAGACAGGTTACCTCCAATGACCGCTGAGTCACTTCGGACGGCATTTGTGAGTGGTTCACGCTCATCTGTCTTTCCAAAGGGATCTAGATGGAAGAAAAGACCAAAGATTAAACTTTACTATTCACTCAACTACAGGGAAACATATTCAGTGTGCAACTGTGCAGTGTAACAAGATTCCTATAGTGAGATATGAACTGGCGTTTTGAAGGGAACTGAAATAAATAGCATTTAAAATGATGAGCTGAGCTCAATCCCAGAGCCCACATTAAAAGCTGTATTCTGGGGCTCCAGTCTGTAATCCCAGTGAGGGAGCAGCTGGTCCCATGTGCAGATCAGGTATAGAAAGAAGGGAACCTGTGCCTCTAAAACAAGGTTGAAAGAGAAACCCAACTCCCCAAACCGTTCCCTCTCACCTCCACATGCTTCAAGACATGTATACACACACTTCATAAATATAAAACATACTGCTTACAACCCATATTTCATGTCGCCATTAGCTTCTGATTAAGATTTGAGAGAGCCTTGGGCCAGTGAGGGTGGTGCCCGTCCCGTGCACCTTCTGTCTCCACTTTGCTGGAGAATTCCTAGGAATGGCAGCTGTTTTTTACTTCAAACACACGTTCCCTTGTGCCCCAGTGGACTCCTTAACTGTGTGAGGTCCTGAGTCGACTGACAAGGACAACCGGAAGCCCTGAAAGAATTAGCATCTCAGAGCAGCCCTCACCAGAAGAGCAACTGTCCAGGGTATACCCTTAACCTCTGAGCCATTACTGTCACCCAATTTATTTTTCTTGACTTTCAGTTGCTACGTAGTAGAAGGTGACCACGAACTTGCCATGTAATAGAGGATGGGAGATGAGGAGAACTAGAAACTGAGAGAGACAAAGAGATAGGAAGACATGAAGTAAGGGAGACAGGAAGAGAGAGAGGAAGATATGAAGGGAGGAAAAGAACAGAGAAAGAGATGGCTCCGGACAGAAAAGAGAGGCTAGCCTGTCTTTTCTCTCCGATCCCTGTCTTTTCTCTGGCTAGGGACAGAAAAGAGATGGCTACGGACAGAAAAGAGAATGCGGAAGAGAACAGGTGAAGGGCCCTCACAGTCCTGGGCCTGGTAACATGGCTCTGTCAGGCTTTGCCCTTACCCCTTAGCTCTCTGTTATGCATCCCAGATTGTATCCCTAAAGCTAGCCACAATGGTCTAACACTTTATTTGGGCATTTTCTAATGCCAGACTCATTCCTGAGAATGACTACCCAAGTTCAGAAATTGAAAGCCCCCTTTGGTTCAGCTAATTAATATGGCCAGTAAAAATATACCACTGCATCATAACTCATTCCAACATGGACCTCCCCAATTTCTCTCTTAAAAAGTACATCAACAAGATCATTTACTTCTGTTTTTCTGCCTGAATCAGAAAGTTCCAACTTTTTCTTCACCACTTAATAAAGGATCACTCAGTGAAAGCAGGTGTTTAGATGTTGTTTGTGCCTAATCCAGGATCTGGGAGAGAGGAGAGAGTCCCCAGCCTTGCGGGTCTCTCTTCAATAGGGAAGGAGCTAGAGAGAGACAGAGATGAAGAGATAGGAAAATGTAAGAGGGGAATCTGCATCATAGGGAGTAGAAATTAAATGTGTCAAGAGGAGGGAAGAACTATGATGAGCAGGAGGCAGTAGTGAGGCTGACAGAATGGTAGGATGAGAGGTAGAAAGGCAGAGAGAAGCAGGACGGTACAGATAGAGAGCATCAGGGAGGGAAAGAGAGAAGGAGGGGGAATGGGAATGGGAAATATTTAGCTATTCTACCTCCTATGTCCTTACAACCTCCTGACACTGACATATTCCTATGTCAAGCTTCCTCCCTGGAATTCCTCCTGGTTCTGAGTGAGTGCTCAAATTTTAACACCCTACAGTTAAGATTTTTTCCTTTTTTCTGCTCAGATCCTACTGTTTCCAACATTATTTAGTACATGCACTGCTTTTAATGTTATAAATAACATAGTTCTGATGTTAATCCAGATTTCTCCATTTCCAACATGTTTTGATATTGATAGGTTAATATATATTAATTTACTTCATTAATTCAAATTCTCTAGTGTTTACTAATGCTACAGAGAAAACATTTCAGATTGGCTAAGATAACATTTTCAGTATTATGTTTGGTAATCAGGTTCTGCAAAGTAACCCTTATCTTGGTGATGACATATTTCAGAAATGCCTTCTTTTCATAAATGATCAACATTGAATATTATATTTTAAAATCAATCTTAGCTTTAATTTTCCCTCCTTTAAAAATAAATGCCTTAGCCTAAATGCAGAAATGCATCCATGTTTGTGTTTCCATCCATCCTTAACCTTCCATCTACCATCTATCTACCTGCCATTTATATGTCCATTTATTTATCTTTTACATTTGTCTGTCAATTATTTAATATTATATGGTATATATTTGCTTATCTACATTGTGTAAGGACACCCATCTTTAAGTATAATTCTAGACATTGTGTGATGAGTAAGCAAAGGTGAGTTTTCACCAAGTACTAAATATGCTAGATCTCACCAGAAATATGTAACAATACTTACACATTTCCTCTGAGAATGATCTTTTGCCATTTGAGAGTGTCAAAGAACATTTTGAATTAGGACATTGTTGTTCCTTTTTCTCTATATACTATCAGTCTATAGCTGAATACTGATATATCAGAGTTTTTGCAGGAAGCTAATAATTTAACACCTTTCTCCTGAATTTTAGGGCTCATTTGTAGACCTTGCTGGTCAGGGTGTAGATATCTTTCCCAGATGTGAAACACTTTTCTGGGAGTGATACATTCTCCCTGCAAGAGGATTCTTTAGGACTCAGAATGTTTAAAGAGAAGTTTCTTAAGACTCCGAGAGTAAACAACTCAGTAACTCCACTAACTGAGCAGATGTGATAGGGCCCTCCTTCCTCAAGCTTATATAAGCAGTAAAGATGGATGAGAGACACTCTCATANACTTTATTTGGGCATTTTCTAATGCCAGACTCATTCCTGAGAATGACTACCCAAGTTCAGAAATTGAAAGCCCCCTTTGGTTCAGCTAATTAATATGGCCAGTAAAAATATACCACTGCATCATAACTCATTCCAACATGGACCTCCCCAATTTCTCTCTTAAAAAGTACATCAACAAGATCATTTACTTCTGTTTTTCTGCCTGAATCAGAAAGTTCCAACTTTTTCTTCACCACTTAATAAAGGATCACTCAGTGAAAGCAGGTGTTTAGATGTTGTTTGTGCCTAATCCAGGATCTGGGAGAGAGGAGAGAGTCCCCAGCCTTGCGGGTCTCTCTTCAATAGGGAAGGAGCTAGAGAGAGACAGAGATGAAGAGATAGGAAAATGTAAGAGGGGAATCTGCATCATAGGGAGTAGAAATTAAATGTGTCAAGAGGAGGGAAGAACTATGATGAGCAGGAGGCAGTAGTGAGGCTGACAGAATGGTAGGATGAGAGGTAGAAAGGCAGAGAGAAGCAGGACGGTACAGATAGAGAGCATCAGGGAGGGAAAGAGAGAAGGAGGGGGAATGGGAATGGGAAATATTTAGCTATTCTACCTCCTATGTCCTTACAACCTCCTGACACTGACATATTCCTATGTCAAGCTTCCTCCCTGGAATTCCTCCTGGTTCTGAGTGAGTGCTCAAATTTTAACACCCTACAGTTAAGATTTTTTCCTTTTTTCTGCTCAGATCCTACTGTTTCCAACATTATTTAGTACATGCACTGCTTTTAATGTTATAAATAACATAGTTCTGATGTTAATCCAGATTTCTCCATTTCCAACATGTTTTGATATTGATAGGTTAATATATATTAATTTACTTCATTAATTCAAATTCTCTAGTGTTTACTAATGCTACAGAGAAAACATTTCAGATTGGCTAAGATAACATTTTCAGTATTATGTTTGGTAATCAGGTTCTGCAAAGTAACCCTTATCTTGGTGATGACATATTTCAGAAATGCCTTCTTTTCATAAATGATCAACATTGAATATTATATTTTAAAATCAATCTTAGCTTTAATTTTCCCTCCTTTAAAAATAAATGCCTTAGCCTAAATGCAGAAATGCATCCATGTTTGTGTTTCCATCCATCCTTAACCTTCCATCTACCATCTATCTACCTGCCATTTATATGTCCATTTATTTATCTTTTACATTTGTCTGTCAATTATTTAATATTATATGGTATATATTTGCTTATCTACATTGTGTAAGGACACCCATCTTTAAGTATAATTCTAGACATTGTGTGATGAGTAAGCAAAGGTGAGTTTTCACCAAGTACTAAATATGCTAGATCTCACCAGAAATATGTAACAATACTTACACATTTCCTCTGAGAATGATCTTTTGCCATTTGAGAGTGTCAAAGAACATTTTGAATTAGGACATTGTTGTTCCTTTTTCTCTATATACTATCAGTCTATAGCTGAATACTGATATATCAGAGTTTTTGCAGGAAGCTAATAATTTAACACCTTTCTCCTGAATTTTAGGGCTCATTTGTAGACCTTGCTGGTCAGGGTGTAGATATCTTTCCCAGATGTGAAACACTTTTCTGGGAGTGATACATTCTCCCTGCAAGAGGATTCTTTAGGACTCAGAATGTTTAAAGAGAAGTTTCTTAAGACTCCGAGAGTAAACAACTCAGTAACTCCACTAACTGAGCAGATGTGATAGGGCCCTCCTTCCTCAAGCTTATATAAGCAGTAAAGATGGATGAGAGACACTCTCATACCAGTCAAGCTGCCTGGAAGGTTCTCAGACCATTAGAGCTTCCTGAAAGAGACAGGGATTAGCGAGACTTCCTGCAAGAGATGCTCTCTGAGCTGTTGAGTTGCCCATAAGGATTTTGCTGTGAGCTTCAGAGTTTTAGTCATATGAGCCATTGCTCATGCTGGGGTAGGCTTTGAAGCTTTCTTGAATTATTTCTATTGCAACGAGTGACCCATCACCCACAGTCCTGCAAATGACCCCAGGGAAACTCACTGGTTCCTCATACTGGAATTTGGGGTATCCTAACTTTGATCTGTTACCAGTTCTTTGAATTAAGTAAATATTTTTCACATCTCCTCAGGAATATTGTCACACAGTGGTAGGCTAATTAGTTCCTAGAGACAATAAATGTTTTACACATAAGCATGCGTTTCACACACACAAATCAATCAGTCCACAGCCTACCTCCCCAACCACCCTGCTGTCTAACTCATACTTCCAAGGCTAATGTGCCTTCTCCACCAAACACCATAGAGACAATCATGGGATGTCTACAGGTAATACAACACAGGTTTGGTCAAAGTTATTCAACAGATTCAGCCCTGAAGGGCTCAAGCTTGCCAGCCTTGCCTCACTTCCTTCCAGTAGCAGACACAATCAAGTCCCTAATTCCTGTTCTCCCCCAGTTCTTTGAGTGTGTGTGGGGGGGGGATCGACACAGGGTTTCGCTATGTAGCTTTGGAGCCTGTCCTGTAACTCTCTCTGTATACCAGGCTGGCCTTGAACTAACAGAGATCCACCTACCTCTGCCTTCAGAGTGCTGGGATTAAAGACATGTGCCGCCACTGTCTGGCCCCCCAATTTTTTTGTTACTGACTAGCCCCTGTACTTCTTTCCGTGGATCAGATAAATAGATAGACAGATAGATTGATTGATCAATTGATAGATGATAGACGGATATGTGATAGATGGATGATACATGTGTGTTAATATGTGTACACACACACACACACACACACTTTCCTTTTTCTGAGGACTATCTGTAATAAGTCTTCTTTCCTTTTTTCCTTTTCTCTTTTTTTATTGATTTTATTGAGCTATACATTTTCTCTGCTCCCCTCCCTACCTCTCCCCTCCCCTTCTACCCTCTCCCATGGTNTTCTTTGCTTTATGTTTAAAAACTACTTATGAGTGAGTAATATGATAATTGTCTTTCTGGGTCTGGGTTACCTCATTCAATATGATGTTTTCTAGATCCATCCATTTGCCTGCAAATTTCAAGATGTCATTATTTTTTTCATTGTGTAGTACTCCATTGTGTAAGTGCACCACGTTTTCCTTAGCCATTCTTCAGTTGAGGGGCATTTAGGTTGTTTCCAGGTTGGGGCTATGGAAAATAATGCTATAAACATAGTTGAGCACATGTCCTTGTGGTATGCTTGAGCATCCTTTGAGTATATACCAAAAAGTGGTACTGCTGGCTCTTGAGGAAGGTTGTTTCCTAATTTTCTGAGAAATTGCCACACTGGTATCCAAAGGAGCTGTACCAGCTGCTGGTGGATCTTCTTTCTAACGTTCACCCCTTGACTTTTAACCACAGTTCTCCTGAGAATGATGAGCATTTTATTGCCACAAGCTTTGCCACCCCTGTGATCAATAGTGTTAGTGCTTTTCATAGGACCATACTTTTCATGCATCACTTTTCTATTGGTCATTTTTATGTCACTTTGGAATAATGTATATGTGGATGCTTTGCCTAATTTTAATAAGGTTTATTTATTCACTGGCTTTTGAATTAAATCAATTAATATGTCTTGAAAATTGAATACCAAGAGATACTGAGCCCACAAATCTTTGCTCACAGCCCACATATTTTACTTTTCATTTTGCTGATCATTTCATTTGCTGTGCAGAACCAGTTCTAGCTGGATGTCATTTTACTCACTCATTTATTTTTGCTTTCACTGTATGCATTTTAGTCATATCAATACAATATCATTTTCAAAGATATTTTTCTATAGGTATTTCTGAAAGATTTAATGTTTCAAGCCTTATAAACCATTAATGATTCCCATGTCAAGTATTTTTTTTTATAGAGTAAGACAAAGTTCCAATTACATGATTTTCTGGTAGCTAGCTAACCCGAAGGCACTTATGAAACATGTGCCTTTCTCTCAGTGCTTGCCAAACATGAGCTGACCACACATGCCTATGTTTAGTTCTTGGCTCTCTAATCCACTGTCTTTGTTTTTATATATGTTTCTATGACAGTATTATGTAATTTTGATTGTCATGCTTTTCTAATATAATGTGAAATCAGGGACTGCAGATTTCTATAATCTATGATCATTTTAGTATTGTTCACAATAGTCAAAATGTGGAAGTAACTTAAGTATCAACAGATGAGTATAAAAAATTTGTTCATAAGCATGCATAGACATGCATTCAGACATATAAAAAACATACACATGTACACACAAACACACACTAGAATTTTAATCAGTCACAAAAAATTATTTCTTCATTAAAAGAGAATGTGGATGAAAACAATATCAGATCAAGTGAAAATCATCCATAATAAAAAAGAAATGTACAATTTCACTAATATTCAGAATCTAAAAACAGAAAAACAAAATTAATTGTAGAACATAATGATACTTGAAAGTAGCTTGGGCTTCATTGGTTAAAGAATACCAATTTTATCATAAATAAGCAAAATCATAAAATGTACAAATATGCTTTTATGATAAAGTGTTCTTATCAGACACATAAACGCATATAATATAACTATGTAAAATGATGTATGTACAGAATATGCATTTGTGTATATATTTATATAAGTATGTATCTGTTTATATGTGTGAATAATACACATATATAGGCAGGTGTGTTATCCCCATGAGGGCCAATGCAGAGGAAAGAGATTTTTTTCTGATGTTTTCTTCAATCATTTTAACTGGCACTTTCTGAGACTACATCTTTGATTGACTCTGGAGGTCACTAATTCAGAGAGGTTGACTGGTCAGGAAGCCCCAAGTATCTCTTGTCATTGCTCCAGCACTTGGTTCCAAGGGCTCACTGCCATACCCAGCTTCTTATCTGGTTGCTGGGGATTTAACTTCTCCCCTCACGATTGTAGAGCAAGCATTTTAGCCTTCTTCCTAGGGCCTTCCTGCTAATTTAATAAAGGAATCATCATATAATACATACAGACTACCATATTTTACACTTTTTGTGCCTATAATTTTATTACTCTTCCTTAAAAAGAACTAGAGCATAATACTGTAGTTACTGTTATCTAAGTCCCCATTATGATGCCTTCAGCCCCCTTAAAAACTTTAGTTATCATACCAGTTTCCACTAAAACAATAATGATGCAGCAATGCAATGCATATTATGAATATGTGTATTATATGTACTACAGAGAACTACACATTAATTAAAAGTGCTCATTGCCTTAAACTAGAATTACATTAAATATGTGTAGGTAATTTTAATTGTTAATTTATTAACAATTAATTTTCAATTGGCTAAATGCACATTATCTATATATTGCTAAATTTCATACTTAAAACATACTACTAATTAAATTAATTACTATTCTAGTGTTCACATCCATTTTTGTTTACTTCTGTCCACTACTGCTTGTGTTGATAGTCAATTTAATAGACTCTAGAATCACCTGAGACACAGGCTGCTGGGTATGTTTGTGGGATTATCTTGATTTCTTAACTGAGGTGAGAAAAGCTAGCCACTGTGCTTGACACCACTCTCTTGATGGAATCCTAGACTTTATAGACGGAAAATGATCAGAATACTAGCATGTGTATATCATGTTCTGCTTCCAGATTATATGTATGACATATAATCACATATATGTGACAGATAACCACCTACTTCTAGTTCATTTTGATTCCCTGTTATGATGAATTGGACGCTTGAACTGTGAAGCAGAATAAACTTTTTCTCCATTAGCTTGTTTCCATCAGAGTATATTGCAAATACAGATATGACCCATGAGAAGCCAGTTACAATTTGTAACCACCTATAAACATACAAGGTAATGAACTGAGTGCTCTTGACCAACTGTTTGACTCTATAAGACAGCAGAAGAGTTGTTAGTGATGGGAACTCAAGAAAGCAACCTCTCGAAATTACCTGATGAAGAATGCACAGTGGTCACTGCATTCATATCAGAGTCCACCATGGAGCCACAGTTGGATTCTGTCAAGGTCCCTTGGACAGTCACAGGTGCAACATTGGCATGACGAAGGGCTGCCTTCAATGGTGCTATGTGATTGTATTGAACTGAAGAAAGGCATCCAACAAAACCCAAGGTGTTTGCTCTAGCAACTTCCGGATCCAATCCAAGTGTTTCTGCAATAAAAAGAACCACAGAACTTAGTTTTTCAAATAAACTGTGTTTTCCTTGACCAGTAACTAAAATGACTTAAAAGTCCTTGTTATTCTTCTGATACAGCTGTACATACCCCTCTTCCTCGTCTCAAATGCACATTCACTGGAGGCACTAACTGAAATGTCAGAAACTTCCTTGATAGTCTTGAATAAGGAAGCTATACATACCCCTCTTCCTTACCTCAACTGTACATTTACTGCAGGCATTAGCACAGGACTCAACTGTATCATCACAAAGAGTTACGACTATCTCTGCTTTGATACAAAATCCTTTAAAGTTTCAAATTTTTAATTCAGGTATTTTTTGAACTGTAAAAAGGGTAATGTAGCTTCTTTATACTCTAACAAAACACTAGATATTTGAAAGAATTTGTATCTCTGTCCTCATCACTATTTATCTATGGATGCAGGTGATTAATGCAAGCAAATCACATTTATTACAACATTTGATTCACAATTGTAGCACAGGAAAACTTAAGAAGGGCACAAAGGGTTTGGAAATAAAAGTGTGTCTCCTGGAGATGTATCATGCTTGTCTCAAGGAAGCTGAATAGACTGAGAAAAGGCACATCTCTACCTGCATCAATTCTTTTCATCATACTGATTGGACACTAATTGGGGAGATGGCTTCTGCCTATGAACATATTTAAATTCCCAGGGCACTTTTAGTCTTTCTGAAAGAAGAAGATGCAATCACTTGGGATTCACAGCAAATCAAATGTCTAATTTTCTTCATGACATCTCATTCCTTTTCTTAAAAGGGGTCATTTGAACAAATTGCTATGGCACAATTACATAAAACTGCAAATCATAATGAACAGTATTTTTCTTAAGGTATAATAGTTTCAACATAACTAGATGGCTCAACTGCTTATTTTATTATGATAAGTCTTTCAGATTCAGGAAGAGGGGCAGGGATTTTGTTATCTACCAGCATACAATATAATTTTATTTTGATTCATAAATGGTCAAATAGTGTCTTCTTTGAACTCTAAGAATGCATTATGCTGACAGCATAGAGAAAATATGTTAGGGAAGTGTGATAGAAAATGAGATGTTAATAGTTCTTAGTAATTCTTGCTCTCCTATATATCCTCTAATTATTTTCTTTAAAATATTTATTATTCTTATATATTTCTCTCTCTCTCCATCTATCTCTGTCTCTGTGTGTGTGCTTCTGCAATTGCACATACCATGTGTTTTTGTGTGAGTACCTCTAGAGGATAAAATAGAGTATCAGATTCCCTAAAGCAAGGATTACCTTTGTGAGTGCTAGGAACAAAACTAGCTTCCCCTGGAAGAGAGGCAAGTGCTCTTAACCATTGAGCCATCTCTTCAGAACCATTAATTTTTGTTCTCATCTTACTTTTTCTCTTCAATGGGAAAAAAAGAGCTTGTCACTTGTCTTTTATTACATACAAAACCAGTAATGACACTTTACTTCATGTGACTAGTATAACAAACTACTGCAATTTTAAATAAATTGGTTTAAGCGCAAATTCCTTATCTTTCAACTCTCTAGGTTGGAGGCCTGACAGTGCTCACTGGGCTAAAAATTAAGGTGTCTGTATGGCCAGATTTTTTCTGGCTGTTTTTGGGGAAATTACTTTTCTTTCCCATGTCCAACTTCTATAGCCTTGACTCATACCTAGCCTCTTGCCTTTCTTAATGATAAGCAATGTTGTTGCATTTCTCTGAGTCTTTTTTCATACACATTTTAACTTATGATTCTCTTCTTTACCTCTTCATTTCACTCTTAAAGACCATTGTAGCTATAGTGGTTTCATACAAATAATCTGAAAGCGTCTACATCGAGTAGATGGTTCAGCCATGAAAGTGGTTGTCAAGTCAGTTACGTAGAACACACAATAGTCATTGAATGGTAGTTAGTGAAGGGTGGAGTTAGCCACTGACTGGTAGTGCATGAAGAGCAAAATTATATCTCAGGAATAATAGAGAAGCAAAAGACTAGAGAAAGGAAATGCAACCTGGAATGTCATTTTAGTATTGAAGGATTTCAAAGTAATAGAAAGTGAAGTTTCACTGAACTATGCCTTCAGTGTCTAAGTCAGGAGTGCCTTTTCTCACTCTGTGAGCTGACTGGAAGGAAGCGTTTACTGATCCAAAGAGAATATCACTATACAGGTTGTCACAAATCAAAGTTTTTGGAACAAAAATAGACATATAGAGAATGTGTGAAATGCTAGGAAGTGACATTCTTTCATTAAGGAAAAGTTGTGTGGAATAAAACCTTATCTTTGGGAAGTGTTTATTCCAGACACATTAAAACTGTAAATAATAAGAGGTTTCAGAAAAGGAATAAATGAAACTTCTGTCTAAAGTCAGAGGTTTTTTTTAATAGGTTTTAATTGATTAAAAATACTGTATGATGTTCCCAAGCTCCCATCTGAAAATACCACAATAGGAAAAGGGAACCAAGCACGTGTGCTTCACATGTGTGTGCACACAACAAAGATAGGAAACTAAAATTTCATAAAATAATAATAAAGAAAACATACTCTCTTTGACGGATGTGGGAACTATTTATTTGCTTTTTACAAAAATGGAATGGTTAAAAAAAAAAACCCTAAAGGACAATTTAAAAGATTTTTACCTGTCATTGTATTATAAACTTGTAAGCAGCAATTAATAATTTTCTTCCTCCAAATAAGTGAAGGAAGGAATAAGGAGGGAACTCTTCAATATTTATCACTTATTGAGTAGCCACAACAACACAACATTTATTTATTTTTAAAAAACCCAATTTTCATTTTTAATTCTGTATATATGTGTTTGTACATGCTCACAGATGCATTGTTTATAGAAGCCAGAAGAGGGCGTCAGTTCTCAAAGAGTTTAGTGAAATAATTTTACATAAAATACATAAAAGAGATCACAAAACTAAGAAAAATTTAATACTTTGGTCAAATATTACACAGTTTACTGAATTCTGTACTAAATATATTATACATTTTATAATCTGTTTATTTCAGTGCTTAGGTTACTATTGAACTAGATAAAGAAATAGGTAGGTGAAGGAACTATTTGATGTCCCAAGCCAGATAAGTAAAACCAAAGGCAAGTTTCACTGACAAGCATGCAGTGCTATGCTCTGTTCCCGAGATTTCCTAATATATGTGAATTCTAGTCAAAATAGGAAAATCATGAAGTTTATTTTTATAAAACATGTTATTTTGTAAAAACATGAGAATTTACGAAGAATAAAACCTGATTTCTAACTGCCTTACTAGGAACAGATTGAGGTTGTCTCTCTAAACACACTTGAAGATACTAACAAATAGCAATGTCTCATTCCCTTCAGATTTCCCCCCTGCCCTGAAGTGCTAACAGGGAAGTGGAATGGATCACTGACATAGGGCAGGCAGGCCTGTGTGGACATGAGCTGATGAAATTTGCTGCCATACAGAAGACCTCCGTCCTTATTTCTAAGTTTTGATTTTGCCCACTGTTAACCAACAGTCATTATGTCTGCCACAAAAAGAGTGGGAAAATAAAACAGTATCTGTAAATCTTACTAAGTGTTCATAATGTGTTTTGATGACTATTATTTTTGCTTACATGTCCTAACATACATTTATGTTGCCCAACATGATAGAGACATGTGTCATGGAGTGGATTTTTAACACCTTCATTTTGGTCAGGAAAGTGGCTCTGTAAATATGAGTGCCTATTACACATGCTTGAGAACTTGTGTTTGAAGTCCCATAGCTTACAGAAACGAAGCTAGATTTCACAGACTTTGCCTCTACCACCAGAATTTTGGGATTTATGTGGGCAGATTCTGGGAACCCCTGTCCCAGTCAGGGTAGTGCAATTAACCACCTTTAATTTCGGTGAGAGACTGTCTCAAGGGGATGAACTGGGGAGATAAAATGGATAGTGCTTGATATCCTTCTCTAGCCTCCACATGCCTGTTCAAGTATACACATACACACACTATACATGTGTCTGTATATGTGTGTATATATGTATGTATAGTATGTACAGTGTGTGGGGTGAGTTATACACATAGCTCACTCTTCTGTCTTTATCTGGGGGTAAAATCACTTAAAATATATTCCTTCAATTATTTCAAATGCATAGCACATTCTCTTCATGGGTCTGTTCAAGCATTTGTTTGCTTGAGACAGGGTCTCAGTGGACAGTTCAGATTATCTTGAAACAGAATTCTCCTGCCAAACTCCCCCATGTTATGGGATGACAGGCCTTTGCTAGCTCACCTGGCTTACAACGTATTTTCATTAACTGAATTCTTGAGCTTGGTACCCATTACTGAAATTTTGAGTTTTGATTAGCATTGCTCCATATTAAAGATATACTATTAACTGTGCAGTATCAGACATGTTATATCTTTATTGCTTCTTTGTCAGTTTCAAACTTCTTTGCCTAATTTTGATGTCCCTTCAATATATTGAAGGAATATAATGCCCACGAGTTAAAATGCAAGTGTTGCTATGCTTATTAAAAATTTTGAATAAATGTTATTAAAGAATTGAATAACTCAGTTGATAATTTACTAAAAACTAACTTTTCCATAATTCTAAATATTTTATTATTATTATTATTTTATGTGTATGCTGAAAATATACCAAACATGGGTGCTGGCAAATGAACTGGGGGTCCACTGGAAGAGCAGCAAGTTCTCCTAAGTACTGAGGCCTCTCTCCAGGCCCTGCTCCAGGCATTTTGAAACCTGACTTTCCACATTAAATTGCACATATGCCAGAGAATTTGCATGGGCAAAGAAAAAAAAACACAAATCATTCTTAGTCTGATCAGCAAGTTTTGATAGGGAGAGAACAGGGCTGATCCAGGAAAACTACTGAGGCAGTTTTAGTGGAATTTTTTATTATTTAAAAAAAAGAAGCAGAGGAAGAAGTCACAAAGTCACTCAAAACAGACTCAGCTCTGGAATGTAACATGACATTTGCTATATGTCAAAAGTCATTTATGATATTTGAGTCTGAAAGTGTCATAA
>LOEQ01014436.1:0-12806 GCA_001685075.1 Bramus lutescens | reverse complement strand
CTGCTATGAACATAGTTGAGCACATGTCCTTGTGGTATTATTGAGCATCCTTTGTGTATATACCCAAAAATGGTATTACTAGATCTTGAGGAAGGTTGTTTCCTAAATTTCTGAGGAATCACCATACTGACATCTAAAGAAGCTGTACCAGTTTGCATTCCCACCAGCAATGGAGGAGTGCTCTTTTTACCCCACAACCTCGCCAGCATAAGTTGTCATCAATGTTTTTGATCTTGGCCATTTTTACAGGTGAAAGAAGGAATCTCAGAGTTGTTTTTATTTTCGTTTTTTTTGATGGTTGAGGATGGTAAGCATTTCCTTAAGTGTCTTTCAGACATTTTAGATTCCTCTGTTGAGAGTTCTCTGTTTAGGTCTGTATCCCATTTTTTATTGGATTATTTGTTCTTTTAATGGCCAATTTCTTGAGTTCTTTGTATGTTTTGGAGCTTAGTCCTCTGTCTGATGTGAGGCTGGTGAAGATCTTTTCCCATTCTGTGGAATGCTGTATTTTCTTGTTGACCATGTCCTTTGCTTTACAGAAGCTTCTCAGTTTCAGGAGGTCCCATTTATTAATTGTTTCTCCCAGTGTATGTGCTACTGGAGTTATATTTAAGAAGTGGTATCCTGTGTCAACGCATTCAAGTGTACTTCCCCCTTTATCTTCTATAAGGTTCACTGTGGTTGGCTTTATGTTGAGGTTTCTGATCTACTTGGAGTTGAGTTTTGTGCATGGCAATAGATATGGATCTATTTTCATCCTTCTACATGTTGATATCCAGTTATGTAAGCACCATTTGTTGACTCTTCTTTCTTTTTTCAATTTTATATAATTTTTTTGCTTTTCTGTGAAAAATCAGGTGTTCGAAGATGTGTTGATTGATATCTAGGTCTTTGATATGGTTCTATTGGTCCTCCTGTCTGTTTTTATGCCAATACCAGGCTGCTTTCAGCACTGTAGCTCTGTAGTAGAGTTTAAAGTCAGGAATTATAATGCCTCCAGAAGTTCTTTATTGTACAGGATGTCCTGGGTTTTCAAATTTTCTTTTTCTAGAAGTGAGAAAAAAAATCAAATTTTATCAACTAATTTGTTTACTCCTTAAATGTGTTCCATGTAAATGTTTGTTGTGTGACACTGCTCCTGGGAAGATGTGAAGAAATGTCTTCTTATTCCAAACAGCGAAGCCACAACAAACTAATGTGAGCGTATCACCAAAGTCCAATTTGGTGAACAAATGAGTTGATAGGGGTTCCTAAGAAAAGTTTGGGTGACAGATTCTTTACAGGAACAGAAATGACCGGAAGCAGTTGCACCACCAGAACATGTGTGACAATTCCTAAAAGATGAAACTCTTTATTTCTCTCATAAGCTTTCGATAGCTCAGCAGGTTGGAAATTGTTTCTCATGGGCAATTCAGTTGATCTGAGACACTTCCATGCAATTTGGCTAGTTTCTGTCCTTCCTGATTGTGCAACCTGGTAGGGAAGGGGCCTTGTACAGCTAGCTGGTCACTGTCAGGGACTTCCTGAAACCCCTAAGTTGTTTACTGTCTAAGTTTCTCTTCAGTATTTCCCAAGTCTTAGCAGGCCTCCTTTCGAACTTGCTGTGTGTAAAGAATCTTGGAGGAAATTGCTACACCAAAATAGCTGATTTCTAGAATCCTTCAAGGAAGCAAATGAGGTATTCAAGAAATAAATTGAGAAGAAACTGATATGGCTGGATAATGAATTAAATAGAATGAATGGTTCATTGTAAATCCAGATATGAGGATCAGTTACTGGCAAGAGTGACTGAATGCTTTAGGCCGAATTGGCTAGACAGAAGTATGGTCACTGAGCAGTATGTGCAAAGAATCAGCAATACAGGCTTTGGTGAGATTTGCTGACTGCTGCTGCAGATGTCTGAATACCCTATATGAATGCTATCATCTCCCTAGGCCTTGTTGGTTGTCACTCTTAATTCCTTCTGTTCACCCTGGCTCCCAAATATTTTTCTAAAGGAAATTTTGAAATTGTGGAATACTTTAAGCACCTCTTTCTGCTACAAAAGAAGCTTCTTTGATGATGGATGATAAATACATGTACCTATGTTTACAAGGGTAAATATTTAGTATGTGGATAGAAATGTTACTGATTTAAGAAGGCAGAAGTAGATTCTCTATGGCGTATATGAGCCCATCATCTCTAGATGGTTGTATTTAGAGTATCAGGCACAAACTTATTTCTATTAATGAGTCTTAAATATTATTAAACAGCTGTTGATTGTCTCCATAATATAAGTGCCACTGTTGAGTGTTCGAGGAGCTCTTTTTATATTGATCATGTTGAGGTACATTGGTTTTACAGCTGTGTAAGGTTATTAACTGATTTTCTGTTTTAGCAACTTGAATGACACCTTTGAATACTGACAGCTAGTCCTCAGGGAGGAGCCTTCCCATTCAGTTCAATCTCTTCCACCAAGTCCTGTGTGAAAAGTACATGGTATCTTCAGCAATAGAGTCAATGTTCAACTTCTGAGAGGCAACCAAGGGCAACAAAAGAAGACCATATTGTTTCATAAGTCTCTTGGATTCCTCTGACCAATAATGATCAGGGATATTTCCCAATTCAGGTACTGAGATTTCTCTTCGAAGGCTAGAGTTTTTGTGGGTAGCATTGTCACTATATGTGGCTGATAAAGTTTCTTTCAAACTCTTTTATCATTAGACATTTATCTATCTATCTGTCTGTCTGTCTGTCTGACTGCTTATCACATACTTATAGATATATTTGCATATATATGTCTGTGTCTGTGTGTATGTGTTTATATACTTATATTACATATAAACCCTAATTTATGAGGGATAATGGTTAAACATGTTTAGAGTACACATATAAGAATTATAATCACCTATTGAAATTGGAGAGGATAATCTCTAGATAGACATAATATCAACAAATGTAGAGGTGAACTGTTCCAAGTTGGAGAACATCTTTATACATTTCAACATCCAACAACATTTGCAGCTTGGTTTCCTAAAGCACCTCTAACTAACTAATATAATGCTTCCCCTTACCTGGTGAAGGATATTTCTACCTGTGTCATCTGTATTTCCAGACAACTCCAACCCCACTTCTTCACCTCAATTCCATCTATTCGACCTGCCCACTTCTACTCCATTCCTACTTAATGTCACAACTTTGCTTCTTCAGATACTGTTAAGCACCAATTATAGCAATAATCTTCAGAGATACCACAGAAAGAAGAACAACTGTTTACACATACATGTTGTGTATGATTTCACCTGTGTCCCTGGATCCAAAAATGCAAGTGAAGTTATTGCCTTTTTGTTAAGACCCAATTCAATTTTGGGTCTTAACAGTCTGTGACCATAACATAAACTTGAAAGCAGTAGCGTGTGCTTCAGCTCCTCAAGACAACCACTAAGGGCAGGGTTTGTATTTGTGAGTACTCATTGCTAGTCATCAGCACCAAGAAAAGGAAAAACAAATATAGACCTCCATTCACTGCTTTGTTTGATAAAGCATTTAATATGACAAAGTGCAAATTGAGCATCTGTCATGTGAAATGCTTGGGAATACAACTATTTTGAATTTCAAGGTATTAATTTTAAACATCTTAAATATCAGACAACTAAACATGAAATTTATTAATGTTTTATAGTGCACTGAACATCATAAAGGCAGTCTGGTACTGCATTCTCACCTCAGACACAGGATTTTCACTTGCGCTGTCATGCAGAACATCAAGCCATTGTGTCTCAACATGATGCTATAACATTCATGGGTTGAAAGTTTTCTAGAGACATTGGCTGTGTCTTAAAGACCAATTTGTACCCAGAATTGAAACCATATATTTTCATTTATTGATTTGTGTTATGATAACATTTTTATAATTTTTAGCAGAACATTTGCTCTAAAGAATTTGCAACCACCAACTCTGTGAATGTGCAGACACAACATACTTTGTCTTAGTGGGAAAGAAAGCCATGTTAATGCTGCCATCCAGGAACAACACAATTTTTAGGAAGCTCATCTGTTAGCTGTCACTGATACTCAGACACCTAGCTCTGAAGAATAACCATGTCTTGCATTGAAGGCAACATCAATTTCTAGGAATATTACCAACTCAGTCACAGTTCCACAGAGAGGCCCTGCTGTACAGATTGTCTAAAATGAATCACTTGAAATAGCTATTTCTCATTTTGAACATGACGTACAGCCATTTTCTACAGAAATGGAGTATTTTAATTTTCAGATGCTCTCTACTCAGTGATTAAAGCTACATGTTTTATTTCCTATCTTATTCTTTAGTGGTTTGATTTTTTAATACTTTGCGTATACTCACTCAGAATTTATGTACTTCCCCTTGTCTTATTTAGCTGTACTAAACTACTTTTAAAACTACCTTGCTCTAACTAAACTAAAAAAATGAGCCAATCCAGAGCTCTAGGCATTAGTACTTCCTATTGAGTAGAATATTTATCAAGCAAGTACTAATTAATGAATTTGCAAAATGATCTCAAATGCAGACCAGCTGAATTCCCAAGTCAGGATACTGCATGTGCAAACACACAGGAATAGAGTTGAGGAATTATAGTTACAATTGCTCTAACTGTAAATATAAATAAGCTAATCTACTTTCAATTTACTTGAAATTGAATACAGTTTTGAAAGATAAAAATGAGTAGAAATACTACCTAGGGAATGCCTGCTTCCTCTTAGCACTGAGAGAGAAGTTTCACACGTTAACCATTTCCAACTGGTGGCTTCCATATAGCACTTTGTGGAAATCCTTAAGTTCTTTGACAATTAGAATTAAAAACTGCAATTTATGAAATTGGAGAATGAAGTCTTTCCTGGGGAATTTACTCATGATATATAACTTTTCATTTTAAGTCAAGCATAACATTATAATTTAGTTCCTCTATTGTTGTGATAAATATCATGATTAAAAACAAGTTAGAGGGAGAAGTGCATTTCCGTCTCACCCGTTCATGTAAGAGTTCATCAGTGAGGAAAGTAAAGGTGTCAGAGACCTGGAGTCAGGAACTGAAGCCGAGACCACGGAGGAAAACAGCTTACTGGCTTGGCTTCTTACCAGGTTAACATTCACTGCCTTTTTTATACATTCTAGGAACACCAGACTGGAGATACAACCGTTCACAGTGAATTGGGTCCTTCTACATCAATTACCACGTAAGAAAATGTCTGAGACATGGTCAAAGGCTGACTCGATAGAGGTGATTCTTCAATTAGGGTTCCATCTTCTCAGCCTAGGTGTACCAAGCTGACAACTGAGGTTAACTATTTTGTACAATAACTTAGTTTGACATGACAGTTCAATTTTGTGCTTTCTAATTAATTTCAAGAATTTATTCAGTGATGGACCACATGGAAGATGTCAATCAGAAAATTAGAAAATTGTGGAATTTCACACATCTCTATAAAAAGCACTTTCAGAGCTCTGGAGATCAGGTTCTGAACAGAGAGATGTGACACTGAGGTTTCTTCAGAAAAAAAAAAAGCATTTAATTATGATAGCAGTTTTCCCCCAATTCTTGTCTGGGGTGAAAAGCCCAACCATAAACAGTTATCAAGACAACAAAAAGAAAAAAGGACTTTTATGACTTCTGCTTCTTTGTTTCCCTTATATTTGGTAAACCTCCTGGCTCTTACCTTACTCAGAGGTCAGCGTAGTTCTCACCAACCACATTTCTCAGCAACTATGCACAATAAATTAGTATAAATCTGCCTGACTGGTTAGGCTACTTAGTCTTCTTTGATGATATGAATGGTACTCATTTAGTCACTACACTTCAGTGATGTGTCTTTAATTTGAAAATGTTTGATAAAGTGAACGCCAGAGAAATTTAGAGAGCGGAGACCCTCTTCCTTCAGAAAGGAGACATGCAGATGTGCCATTTATTTGTTAGTTTATATATTATAGATTCTTTCACTCTACTTTAATATCACTAATATTCCAATGGGTCAAAATTATTTTTAAAAGCATAGTTTCATATTATTATAGATGTACCTAAAAGAAATATGTAAATGTCATCATTACCAATCCTGTTTATCTGCGCATTTTTCCCTCCAAGAGATTGTTATCTTTTGGAGGGAAAAAGTACAGAAATACTTGTAAAAGTGAACATTACTATTTATCTTTCTTCATTGCTTTGAAAATGCCTAATAGTAGTCTTTCATACCAAAATTTCTTAGAAAATTATCGATTTCTTCTAATTTGACTTTGTAAATTTTTAGTATCAAAATACTGTGATCAAATTCGTATATAAGGAAGAAAATAATGATAATCAACGTGAAATATACATTTTTGGTAGAGTCTACAACGAGTGAATGAATTGGAATGAATCCTGAAACCTGCTTTTAATGTGATTAGGCATGTGAACTTTCTGACACCTATGTGGCTCACCTAGAGGAAATCATTAAAATGGATGCATGAGACTTGTTAAAGGCATTCATTCCCCTTAATGAGACCTACCACATAAGGCAATTTCTGTTAAGAAAATGACACAGCTGCCTATTAGAGTACTTAGATGAATTCTCTCCTAGCTGCATTCTAGTTGCTGATTTCTTCAAGGGTGTGGAAATAAGTGAATTTATTATGTGTTCCTTTGCATTTGGAAGAAGACAAATTCCTTTTTCAATGTATACCTGTAGGAAGTTCTTTTCACCCAGAGAAAGTAACATATACATTAACTGTCTATGGAAAACATAAAATTCTCACCTCTATGATAACTACTAGATATAAATAAATATGTTCTGGGTGTGGCTTCACCCACAAATCTCCCATGTGTTAAAGCCTTGGTTCTCTATATAGTAGGGTGGAACCTCCAGGAAATAGAGATCAAGGTGGCACTCTTATAAATGGAGAATTGACTCAGCAATTTATGAAAGGATTTGTTGTCATTAGATGATGTTGTTACACAGCAGGTCTGAATCATGTGCCTCTTCCTTCTGCTTATGCCTGGTTCCTTATTCTGCATGTCTTGCCACTATAATGATGCCATAGCAAGAAAAGCTCACATGGAGCCAACAGATGCCAGCACCATACTTATAAATCTCCAGAACTGTGAGCTAAATCAACCTCATTTTTCAAATAATGAAACAGGTATCATGCTATAGAGCAGAACGTGGATAACGATACTCATTTATCTTGGAAGCTCAAAGACTTCTTTCAAATGTCACAGAAAGCATTAAAGGCACAACTTATTTACTCTCGTACAACCTTCAGAATGTCATGACCACCAAGGAAGACTTCACTTATTTCCTACACTGGTCTGTGCACCGAGCTAACTCGTTACACTTTTACTTTCTTAACCCTTTCCTATATTTTTAAGAAAACCTTTTCTAGCCTGGGATTGTAACCCACTCTAAACAGTATAGTTAAAGTGAGACTGAAAGGCACCATAATATAGCAAGGAATAGATTTTCTACAAGGTACAATTTGAATGTTTTTTGAGACTGATTTGACATTGAACTCCCTAAATTTTCAGAAAAAAAGTGTTGGTATTGCAAAAAGGAAAAATGAACAAAGGAAAAGTACCTCCTCAAGACAGCATCTTTTTTGTTTGTTTTTTTTTTTTTGCAATAAAAGTTGTGCAAGTCAAAATCCAAACTGGGATACTTAGCACATATGGGCACGATAGCTTCTATCCCTAACATACATGGTAACTGTGTCTAAGTCCTCTAACTGGAGCCCACCCCACAATCTGGCAGGACTAGTTCCAACATGGGGGATGGGATATTTCAAGAATATATGTTGGTGTATTGCTTCTCATACTGCTGTGTTGCTCTAATTTGTCGAAAAAAAAAAGAATACCCCTCCCCTCCCCCCCTTTTAGTGACTAAGAGTTAAGGTTTTAATGTTGAGTTCTCAATCCTGTGTTTTCCTCCATCTCCTTTTGACAAGTAGGTCATCAATCTACTATGTACATTCTTCTAAAGAAATTCATCTGAAGTCTCAACCTCATCACCATGCTTTAAATGGTGGTACTAAATGTTAGATAAGGACAGAAAGGAGAATGATCAGGAATCTGTGTGAGCTTAGGAGAGCAGAAGAGACACAATGCCAGCCAAATACCTTTTTGGATTAGCATTTCCCTGAAGAACACTTTTAAATAGTGAGAAGTCCATGGCTCACAGTTTTAACCCCAGTTTTTATCCTTTGCTTAAGGTTTCTCCACTAAAGAGGCACTCATATCCCAGCTCCAAAGTTTGCTCTGAAAACGAGAGTGCAAACCTTCCTTGCCTCTATGTCCTCCCAACATTAAAAGACACCCAGAAACCTGGGTAGATTTAGAACAAAGTTTACCAGTCATGTGCAAATCAATGTCTTTGAAATTCACTTACGTTTTAAATTCTTATCACTTTCATCTCTAAAAACCTAAACACATTTATCTACTTTTTTTCTTTTCTCCTCTTTTCACCTTCAGTTCTAATGTATAGTCAATTATGCAGTTCTATAAATTCTGTGCTTCCAAACCCTTCATTTTCTTTCTCACAGCTGTGGCTCTAACGTAACAGCATACTTTTCAGTAGTTATGGAAATAGCCTCCTATCTGGGTCACCATTTTCCCAGTTTCTCTGAATTTCAGTTTGTCCCCAAACACGTATGAGCCCTCTGACTTGAAGCTCCTCTGCCTTGCATCCTGGGTAAAGCTAGCCTCATGTACAAGATGTCTGCCACCTTGGAATAGCATCAGATAAGGCTCTGTAGTGTATATCATGTTACAGAAAATCACAGTATTCTGTTTCTGAATGATTCTAGATACATGGTTTTCAATCTCCCTAATGCTGCAATTCTTCCAAACACTTCCTCATGTTGTGATGATTCCCCACCATGAGTATTTCATTACTATTGCATAACTGTAATTTTGATACCATTATAAATATAATATAAATATCAGATATGCAGAATATCTGACATGTGACCTGCAAGGAAGTCACTATCCATACATTGATAACCTCTCTTCTAGATATTTCTGTCCTTTATGAGTTTTTTTCCCAGCAAACTTGGCCTGAAACATGATCATTAACTGTATAATTTCTAAATCCCAACTCAAAACACAATGCTAACAGACCTGAAAACAATAGCAATCTCAAACCCAGTTTACCATGTGACAACTACTTTAACAATTTTCAACTCATGGTTCATCTAATATTAAAAACAATCATGTCATGATTACTGTTTTCATTGTAAAGCAAAACAAAACAAAACTGACTGCTACTTGAAAAGGCTAAGCGTTGTGTAGAATTTTATTTCTAGCCCTTTTCATTAAAGTTTTTCATTTTTTATTTTTGGCTTCTTATAATTTTGTAGTTCTATATAAAGTATTTAGGGTCCTATACCTTTGCTACCTCTTGTGACCTTTCTACTGGTCTTCATTCTCCTTTTCTCAAGTAGCACTCTAATTCTCCTGTTAGTTTCATGTCTTGAATGTGTGTGTGTGTGTGTGTGTGTGTGTGTGTGTGTGCGTGCGCGCGCATGAGCACAGGTCTTGCCAGGTGGCCCTTTCTGCTACTCATTAACTTTTGCTTGTACTGCCGTGTTTAGGGCATGCCTCTTTAACATTTAAATTCATTGAGACAAGTCTCTTTCCATAAGCCGCACAGAGAGTGAGTAGTTTGTTCACACTTACTAACCATCACAATCTTAAGAGGTACATTGTGAATCTACCATTACAGAGCTACTGGTAGCTTCTCTTGGGATTTTTTTCAGCATTTCAACGTAAGTGTGATGATGCATCTGCAGGAGTCAAAGTTCTGACTTTTTTCTTCTTACCTAGCACTGTGTCTTAAAACCTCCTCCTTGATTCTGGGCTGTGGGTGGAGGAAAGCACATCTCCATCCGCCATGAGATTCTGGATGAAAGCAATCAGTCTTCTCTAGGTTAAGTTATATTAAGTGTGTCTTCAAGCAAAAATAGAAACGTCAGCCATAGTTTCTTTTCACAAAGAGTGTTCATCCCATCTGTCATCAGTAGCTTCTGTCCTCAGTGACTTCTGACTCCAGTCTTTATCTGACAATATTTTTCTGTGCCTAGGATTTTGTCTGGTTTGAACCAGTGTCATACCTGTGTACCCATTCACAAACTTGTAACATCTCTTTGGTGTCTGGAAGGTGTTGGTTCCCCAGAGTCATCTACCTCCTCTTGCTCTTACAATATTTTTTTTCATTTCTCTTATTATAGATTCCTCTACCTTGAGGGGAAGAGCTTGATAAAAACAAATTATGACTGACTACTCCAAAATCTCCCACTCTCTGCATATTGTCTAACTGTGGATTTCTGTGTTACTCATTATCTACTGCAGGATGAAGTGTCTCTGCTAAGGGTTTAGTAGGAATCTGTGAGTATAGCAATATGTGATTACAAGTCATTTTATTGCTATGCTACTGTAGTAGAATAATCATAGAAAGTTTCTCCCTAGTACCAATGACCTTCTAGTCTCAGATTCTTGGACAGTTTATAGTTTATAGGTATGGATTGCATTTCTTACAGTGGGCCTGAAATCAAATAACATGATTGATTATTCCCATAACAGTTATCCCACTATTATACCAGTATATCTGGTAGGCAACTCACTATTACAGGTAGCCAGACTATCTGGGTGATACTAATTATTACATTTTTCCTCCAACAGCATGCAATATACCTTCCAACACCTTGAATACTAATCAGCAAGAGTGAAACTTCTAGATAGGCAGAGATTAATGTTTCCATGTTCAATGACATAAATAAGTGGTGCCTTCAGTAATATGTCCTTATCATCACATTGTTAAGAGTAATCATAGCCTTGTCTGTAGCCTGTAATATTTGGGGAGGAGGGTCACAGGAATCCCTGTGGCTAATGACTCTACAAAATGAAACTCATTCCTGACACTAGTGGTTTTACTTGACTCCATAAAATGTCTAGTTGGAACACCATTTCCCCCATTATGTGCTGACTTCATTTAAATGCCTTTCATATATTCATTCCTGGGTGTATTGAGTTGAATAATGCATTATCCCAAAGCATGTTCATATTCTAACCTTTAGAATCTATGAGAACCTTCGTCTGTGATATTTTAGGGAATATATTTAAGAATTCCAATGAAACCATCCAGGATTGTTGTTAGAACCTACATGCAGAGTAAATGGAGACTGGGGATACAAATGACATAGGTACAGGGAGAAGATGAGAAATTATGAGTAGTACTTAGAACAGTATAGTCAGATGGTAAGTACATGCTGGGGCTACCTGAGGAGAGAAAAAGATTCTTTCCTGGGATCTGGAAAAGAAATGCAGCTCTCTATTATATAGAATTGTGGAGAATGTATCTATAGTTTAAGCTTCTCACATTGTGCTGCAGTCAAAGAAAACAGATCGGGAAAGCTTGACAATATAAAGACTAGTTTAATAGTTCAGACTACTGCAGACATTTTACCCTGGCTTATAATATCATGTACATGATATTACCACTTGAGAGGTGTTTGTGACTTTGTCTTATTTCCTGATAGGGTGGCACAATCTACACACCCAAGCTATATAGTTCCTCATGGGCCCTAAGGATCCTTGCCATTATTTGGGTAGGGTAAGATACACATCTGAGTATGGGACAAGTTTCATATATGAGAGTGCCTATGGGACATGGCCTGCAATCAGTCAGTCACAGGAAAGCCTATGAGAAATAAGTCATAAGAGAATGCTGGACATGATAATTTCCCTTCTCCATCCCTTTGTAAAGCTTCTTTGGAAGGTGGTTACAGTTCTGTGGAGAACTGTTTATATCACTGTCACTGACATGGTCATCTTCCCTTTTGCTTGCTTAGCTTTTCTTTTTCACCACCTTTACAGCCAATCAGGATTTTGAACCTCCAAAAGTAGGAGCACCCTAATGCTGGCTTTAAATTTTAAATTTTAGAGGAAGTAGCTTCCATGATAGTCGGTGAATTTACTTCTTCAAACTAATCATACACAGACGACAGTCAGCAATGTCTTATGGGATTAGTTCTTAACAGCTGCTTAGTTACTTCACTTTCTTGTTTAACTCAAACATTTCTGACAATTTGCTGATAAATAAGTTAGATCATCTGAATGTGTTGGTCTAGGGAGCTTCATCTGCTTTCTACGATTTAAAAGAATGGTTTTTCCAACTATGTACCTATTTTCTGAATTTTATTTTCCCACTTTTGCTTGCAATTTGGCTAATTCTTTTTTGAAATTGAATTATTATATTTCATTTTTTAAGATTCACATATCTTTTATGCTCAGACCATACATTTTAGACATAAAGTGATTATACAGAATAGTATATATTTGATAGATATGTTTAAATTCTAACTTTTTCTTGAGTTGTATTACTTTGACACATTAATAAACTTATCAGAGCCTAGTTCTATAATTGTCATAAATTATCCATTCTATAATAACAGGTTCAAGAAGTGAATTAAGAATGTCATAAATATCTTATAAAGGACTTAGAATTAGCCATATGTTAGTTATGGTTGTGATGTCCCAAGAAATATAAATTGAAACTAGGTATATGTGCACACACTTGTAAGAGTGACAGAACCATAGAGCGTTCAAAGTCAGATTTATGTGAGATAAGAAAGGAAGGAAGAAGAAGGAAAGAAGGAAGGAAGGAAGGAGAAAGGAAGGAAGGAGAAAGGAAGGAAGGAAGGAGAAAGGAAGGAAGGAAGAAGGAAGGAAGGAGAAATGAAGGAAGGATGAAGGAAGGAAGGAAGGAGAAAGGAAGGAAGGAAGGAAGGAGAAATGAAGGAAGGATAAAGGAAGGAAGGGAGGAAG
>LOEQ01014434.1:0-18012 GCA_001685075.1 Bramus lutescens | reverse complement strand
GCACCACGAAGTGGTGGCTTACTGGGAAGATTCTAACCTACATCCATCTTGGGCTGGAGCTTCACGGTCGGTCTGCCTGACTCGACTTTCTTTCTCCCAGCATTCTGTTCCGTCTACTCCACCCACCTAAGGCTGGCCTATCAAAAGACCAAGGCAGTTTCTTTATTAACCAATGAAAGTAACACATAGACAGATGACCCTCCTACATCAGAAGGCCATAGACATTGATCTACCTGACATTATACATGTTACCCTTAATTATTATAAATTATTTATAATTTAATGTACATTTTGATTATGTTTCATTTTAATACATATATGTTATATAACTTTTATACAAAAATTAGAATAAAAAAATTTGCTTTTTAAAGGCACAGTCTCTTTAGACTCCCTTGCTTTACCCTGAACAGGGCCCATGTAAATTTGTTTTCTGATGCTGAAATTTTGGTGAATATTTCAGACTGGGCAACTTATAAAGAGGACAGGCAAGTGCTGGTGCAGTTTAGGTCTGAAAGTCTGAGAAACCTCCACTGTCAATCTATTCGTCATCTGCCTCTGAGGACCTTCCTGCTGGGTCATTTCATGGTGGAATAGAGCAAGAATAAATACAGCAGAGAGAGGGCTTGCTTTCAAAACAAAGCCATTGTTGAGAGAAATAACCCATGAACTAATCGATTTATGAAGTTCTGAAAGAAGCCATCTATTCCTGAGGAGGACAAAGTCCACATGACCCAACTACCGCCTAACAGTTTCGTTTTTGCTTCTACCTCCTGATACCTCACAATAAAGACTGAATTTCTATTGTAAGTTTTGGAGAGGAACAGTCAATCCATAGAAAAGCCATGTTACCCTGTCCTTTTAATGAACTTTTATAAACAGGCATGTGGCGACAGAGTTCCTTATACTGTGACTTTCTATGATTGGTGGAGCACTTGGCACTGAGGCACAAGTGCCACACAATCCTTAGAAGCCCACGTCCATTTCTTGCTCTTCAGCCAAGGAAAGAAACAAATATTTTAATTTTGACTAAATATGTAGTCTTTTTTTAAAAAAAATTATTCTTTATGTCTTTCACATCATGCCTCTTGATCCCACTCGTCTCTCTTTGACCCCAAAATAAAGCAAAATAAAATTTAAGAGCAAATGAGGAAAAAATGAAAGAATGAAAAAGGAAGGGGAAAATCTCATCATGGAAGCTATAATGAGATACAATGAGCCAGGAAGTAAACCCCTTTATCCATGTATTTTCACATGCAGGCATTTATCGTAAAGAATCGCTGGTCTGCTTCAAGGGCCCTGGTCTCTGCTGTACTGCTGGCACTGGGTCCTCACTGGGACTCTTCCTGAACAGCCTGTTGCTGCTCTGGGTCCACAGGACTGACCACCACGCAGCCTGCCAGGCTACAGCAGGTCACAGATGGGTGGATGTTGGGGTAGGCCGACACATAGCCCTGGTTCTAGGCCTGGTTACTTGCAGGAGAAACTAATGTTTTCAATTTATATTCATGAATAAAATTACAGGAGGAACATCTTCATTGTTGATAGATTGTATTTGCTACACTTTATCTACTCTTGCATTTGTTCATCAAAATCCAACTGTGATTTATTCAGTCTCTGTTTTGTAACAGGAATTGTCAAATACAAAGGAGGTATTCTCTTAGTCCTGAAGTGAGTAGAACATATACAAAATGTATTGCATAAATTTAGACAGCAATATAATTATCTTTCCATATGCACTTCATCTTTGATTTCTCCATGACATTCATTCCTGTCTTACTTTTCTGTCTCTCAAACATCAAATGTCTCTCCATTCATTTATCAAATCAGTAGGTTGTCCATGGTGCTGGGAAGGGAAAAAAGCGATGATCAATATAACGCCAATGTGAACCCTGAAAGCTATAATAATCATTGGCTTCATGAGATATGCCCACTGGTACAAAAGTGGCATGGATATTATAGGGGTAACTAGCCCCTTTCCTTTCTGATTGCATCCAAGGCCCACTCCATGAGATGGAACCTTTTCTGACACTTTCAATGGGGTCAAGAACATGTGGTGTGATAGGTCATAGACTCCAGAGAGACCACTCTTATTACTCTTCCAAATGGACAAGGTATTAAACCTTTACTGGTGACTTAGTGTTCTGCACGAAGAACACGACATCGCTCCACCCTCATCAAGGAAGCTTCTTTATGTAATAGATGGCTGCACAGGGACTTTCAGCTGGTCAGTGTGCAGAGAAGAAAAATTATGTAGTGCTCAGACCTAAATTTGATGTATGGAAACTTTGTCCCCCACCTCAAAGATCGGGGAACTTAATAAACCAGGGAGTGGAAAGATTGTATGATCCGGAGGTGGAGGGTGCCTTTAAGATAAAGTTTTTATCCAGACACAACGGAGAAGTTGCATATATTAACTCTCGGCAAATTGTGGTCAAATCAGACAAAATTCTAGCATTGGGGATGGAGGAGAGGTTGGCCACACACAAAAAAACTAACTACTAGCTGCGGAGATATTGACATTTGATAGCTACCGGGAGAGGGAGAGTCATATTCTTTTAGTGACATAATCTCCATAGTTTGATCACACTCTAGGTTAGGCCCAACTCCTGATAGCAGTTGGGAAACACAAACTGGAGTCAATGGGAGGAGTGGGAAGGAGACCCAAAGTTGGGAGACTAGGGAGGTGAGGGTAGAGAGAGCTAGTATAGGAGGAGGAGGGAGATGAACATTGTAAGGTGGATACTTCCAGGTTCTAGGGGTCATGTAGGTACAGAAAAGCCCCGCAGTGAGAGTGCCTAACGACCCCCGGGGATGTTAAAGGGTCCCACATGACCCATGTGCAGCGTGAATTACGTCATCCACATAAGACTCAGCTTAGCCCTTGAACACATACGTGAGTCCCGTCACTTGCGTATGACGTAGCTACATCAACCCCCTGTGCTCATACTCTAGGCAGCTTTGAAAAGCTGGATGTGCCATATTCCTCTCTCTCTCTCTCTCTCTCTCTCTCTCCACACTGACTTCCCCAGGCCTGTACACGCCCCCTCTAATAAACTCCTAAGCTGGTTTGTTGCTTGTTCCGTGGTTCCTTCTCACTCGTGCCAGGGAATTTCAAATATGATCAAAATATGCTACATAAATTTCTCAAATAATTAACAAATATAAAAATCCAATCAGCATGTTCCATCTTCATTCCTATTTATGAACCTGAAAGTAAGACCAATTAGAAATTTGCTATGTTTTATGAACCCAAGCCACAACTTGCCACAAACCATGGTCTCCATTTTCTTAAAGAGAATCCAAATACTTGATCTTGTGATGTGTTCACTATGTGCCACTGGAAGTCTATATAGAAAAAATGTACTTGATTTTGTTACCAGAATCTGCTTAGTTAGAACTGATTAAATCTATAAATTTTATTCCAGGTGGAGATGGAGAAGGTTTGTTGCATTTCTTCTGTGCAGAGTTATAAATGTTTGACTTATCTTCTCTAATAAAAAGCATATTTTAGATTTATAATAAATATTTCAAATAAAGATTTCCATGATTTAATGAATAATTACATAGCTCCACTTAAAAATTTTCACCATCTTTCCTTTTATCATTAAACAAAATGTACTAATTTAAGAAACTGGTAAGGATCTGAATCATTTCCAATTCTTTTACAATGCTGTGGAGAAGACTCTAGTTCATTTCCTTTCAACAGATGTAAAATTGCCTCTGAGATTTGTCACCAAAAGTGGGAATTCTGACACCTCCTCATCTTTACCATACCTGACCAGTTATTTTCCAAGGAGATACGGCGATTTTTATTCCTCTTCATTAGGAGTTCTTGAGAGCACACATTGTTTCAGTACTTAAAAATACTGGCTTCTATTGCTTAAAAACTTCTTTCCCAATCTGTTGGGTATGAAATACTAGTTTATTTGACTATAAAACATCGTTTAAATGATGATTAATGAGTTTGAAAGTTTTTTGCATTTTATTGATTTGCCATTTATAATAATTATCTTGGCACAAAATAATGTAAATGTGACTTCAAGAAATGAGAAATGATTAGCCTTTTCAATGTGCCTGATTCTATTATGTTGGTATAGTGTCAGGGATCAGCCTTGACATAAGTACCTCTTGCCAAGGTAGAGGCATGGTGATTTAGAAATATAGTAAAGAATATGAAGACGTGAATGAAAATAATAAAATGGAGAAACATATAGGAAATTATTGGGAGGGAATTCCAGTGAGTACTGAAATTCACCCATGTTTAATTTCCAATTGGTTAAGTTACCACTGACCCCAAAAAGTAGGAGTAAAACAAAAGACTGAATTACCATGATACAAGGAAACGAACAAACCAATTGAAGGTTGCAGGCTGAATTCCTAGTTAAACATTCTCTTGCTAGAACAAAACAAGTCACACTCAACCATAGAGCAAAATATTCCATAGGAAAATCACACCCTGGGTGGAATCGAAAGTTATCTCTGTAAAGGAGCTGGAACCTTGGTTGGATATTTAGAGTCTTGTTTGAGGTAGGAACAGGTCTACTTCTCCATTCCTGGAGTACAAGGCCTGGCTATTAGCCACACCTGTTGATAAAAACCTTGAGAGCGCAGAACTCACTGAACTGCTCTAGGTGGGACTTTTGTTTGAGGTAGAAGCATAATAACCTCGAAGGAACTAGAGGTAAGTTCCAACTCTCTGACCTCTGGTCAATGTGGAAATAGGCTCATATTATTGGGCCTCCACAGTATATAAATTTTCCTGCTAAAATTACAGAAATATGCTCATAAGTTAGTTTGCCACTCTAAGCCTTTGGGTGCTTTGTGGGCAAATTGGAACTACTATATTAACTTTTATAATTTTAGAAAAATCCGGTGGATATGATGTTCTTAGTACTATGTCAGGTAAGACATTAGTGTAATATAACTGGCTTCTCTATTTGTGAGTTCTTTCTCCTGGAGTGTAGATGCTACAGAGCAGTCTAGAACAATGATTCTGTCACTCTTGTTCATCACTAGCTTCTCACCATGTACATAAGCATAGTGCTGCTTGTCAGCAATTATGTTGACCAGTTGATGTTAGTTCTGGAATTTATCTCTATATATGCAAATACATATAACTCCATAGGTTGTGTTTATGTGATTGTTTACCAAGATTTTTCGTGCTTACAGGTTCTGCAATTTGCTTTTGTTACTTCATGAATTATGAACAATTTACCAAGTCTGAGAGTTTTATTGTATTCCTCTTCTGTCTTTCTAAACCCGACTCGGTGGATGGATGGTTTTGTCTTTCTTCACAGGTTGGCAATGCTATTATACTCATCCTGTGATTCAACTTACTGTATCATTCACAGATCCTTAGCTTTCTCCGCTGCTTCTGTATACCTCACCGTCACAAGTACTCAAACTTAGACTGGACCCCTTGGCCTTCATTTCAAATTTTTCTTATGTATCCTTAAATACATGTTTTGTCTTCTCAAATTTAGTTCATGTAATTAGAAATTAACTTACCTATGAGTAGCATTTGTCTCATGATCTCCCTCTGTTTATTGTTGGTATTGGCACAAAATCTTCTGATGTCATTGATTCTGAACACTAGCTTAGGGACAATATTATATGGCATACGATGAGTCCCTCAGAGCCTATCGCACACATTCACTAAATTCGTCCAGCTATTTCCAGGTTTACTAGTGGTAAATTCATTTTCAGCTCATATAAAAGCATCCATAATTTGAATTAATTTTACATGCTTTTGATTCCAAGTTTTTTTATGTGTGTGTGTTTATGCCAGCATATTAGTAAACTGTATTTACCAGTAAAAATTATCTACTTCTTTTATCTCTTTTTCCAAAAGAGCTGACTTTCTTAGGGGTTTAGCCACAAACATAAAATTTTTATTTCTTAAAATGGAGGGCCACTATATAATGGCAATTTTCTGTTTTATCCTTTTGAGGGTGCTTAGGCTTTCAGAGTTTTTTTTAAAGAAGCAATGCTTATGGGAAGTCTATACTTTTTCTCTTCTAATCTGAAAATAAATGTCAATCAATCAGTGAATAAATTTAAAATTATTTTCAAATGACAAATCACAATGGGCCCAAAAATATATGGAAAAAGTTCACCATCTTTAGTAATGAGGGAATTATAAACAAAAACTACATTGAAGCTTTATCTGACTACTATCAAGAAAAAAACAACAGCATATTGTTGGTAGGTGGGAAAGAGATTTGTGTATGTTATTGGAGGAAGCTAAATACAAATTAGTACAGCCATGATAGAAATCAGAATAGTAGTTTTTTTAAACAATAAAAATAGAATTAAATGATTCATCTCTCTTTCTCTCTCTGCATAAATATACATATACATATGAATATCATATAATATAAATCCCTAAGTATCCATGTTTATTACATTACTATTCATGACCAAGTCATGACACTCTTGTCATAGGTACCCATGATACATTTCAATAGCTGGCTAAGGAAGGTGTGGCACATGTACAAAGAAGAGAATTATTCAGTCATTAAGAGGAATAGGTTGGATCTTGGAGCAGTTGGACAAAGAGAGAAATATGATTAAGAAACTATGTATGAAATTCTTAAAAAGTTAATATAAACAGAGAAAAATATGTGAAATAGCTCATGATGTTACTTGGGAGGGGTTCTTCAGCTCAAAAGCATTTGAAGACAATGAGAATGATTATTGTCTATCTTTTGTTTCCTTTATGATTAATGTATATGGAGTGATAAATTAAATGAAAGTATGGAAAAGTGGTCATCTAATACTAATTTACAATTTCTTTGTAAGTAAGAAATCAATTTTCCCAGATAAACAGAAGCAGCAAAGAAACAACAACAGCAAAAAGAAACAATTACTAATAAAATAGTGTAATTTTTATGATCTATTTTGTTTTTATTGTTCAGCATTCTTACCTCTTGTTGCAATACTGTATTGCTCTTTATTTGATGTCTTGCAATATCTTATAAAACTGTTACAAGGCCTTCTTAAGCACGTCCTCAAAAATATATCCTACTTATCATTCAATAGATTTGTATGAAAAAATATAGCTGTGTTCCATTCTCATCCCTTAAAGCAGAAACTAAATCCTGAGCTATTTATGATAAGTCTGTCCCTTGGAGTAGAAGTTCCAGGCCATAATCGTCATAAAAACTTCAAACACTCGTGGGTTAGAGTCCACAGGCACACTGCTAGCTACTCTTTCATCCTTGTCAAGGTTTCTTACTAAATGTTGTGGAGAATTTGCTAAAGAATTCAAATCTCAAAGACTAAGAAATCACAGATGTCATTATTTTTTTCTGCTGTGTAGTACTCCATTGTGTAAATGTACCACATTTTCTTTAACAATTCTTCAGTCGAGGGGCATTTAGGTTGTTTCCTGGTTCTTGTTATGACAAAAAATGCTGCTATGAACATAGCTGAGCTCTTGTCACTGTGGTGCAATTAAGCTTCCTTTGGGTATATACCCCAAAGTGGTATTGCTGGTCTAGAGTAAGGTTGTTTCCTAATTTTCTGAGAAATCATCACACTGATATCCAAAGAGAGACATACATGGATCTAATGTACACAGGAAGTAGAAAAAGACAAGGTCTCCAGAGTAAATTGGGAGCATGGGGACCATGGGAGAGGGTTGAAGGGAAAGGGAGAAGAAGGGATGGGAGCAGAGAAAAATGTATAGTTCAATAAAATCAATAAAAAGAAATCACAGAACTTCATCAAATTCATAAACTATGCATAACTCTGACTTATATATTTCTTGTTAAGTTCATAGCTGGAAGCTGTTCTTTAACTTTATACCTGACAGTAAATTTTAACAACTGCCAATTTTTCTCTAACTCTATTCAAATTGAAATACACATATAACAGGAGAAGAAATTACATAAATCAGTTCTCATACTATTGTCCAAATGATTAATTTACATTCCGAGGTTCTCCAAGAGGGGCAAAACTACTTTAGTGGGCTCCTCTGAACCTTCCTATACTTTATGTCTGCATTTTAATAAATAACCTAGGAACTGACTAATTTAGTATAGTGCTTCTCATAGGCATTTACATAACACTTATAGTGCCAGAGAATAATTAGCTAATCTTTGGGAAGTCTATAAAACACCTTCTCCAAATCCCCCACTGCAATAAATAGGACTGTGGGCAATATATTGATTCTCCAAATCAGAGTTGTTTTTTTTTTTTTTTACACAGTGAGAACTATGTTTCGGGGTCAATTTTCTCAATAGATATTTATTAATCTAGGTTGTTTCGGGTTGCTGGAGACATAAAATATGTTCAAAAAAAACGAGACCCACTATTTTGCATGACAATTCTAAAAGGCAGTACAGTGAAACGAATGTGTAGTGTACCCCATGAACAATGTCTGCCTTAAGTAACATGGTCTTGTATTAAACCTGGGGCTAAAGCACTTACTATAGTTATTGTAGGCCTATTGGTGTAACTCTCCAATTATTACTCTTCTCACGGGAACTATGATATCTCATTTCCTTAGTTTTTTATGAAGATTACGTCAGCAAACTATAAAGAATTATGCTTATGATGTCTAGCATCCCAAAGGAACTAATATTAGATTTGTTTTCTTTTCTGTTTTTATTCCTTAGAGTTGCATAAGAAGAAATGACTTTGAATTCTGATAGAGACCAGGAATGAATCATTTGTAGTAAAGAGGTTAAGGACTCAATTATAGAGAAAAAATTGGTTAACACCCAAGTCATGCTCTTTGGTCACTACCAAAGGAGGTTGATACCATCATTTGCTTTCAGTACCTTGAGGAGAGGCACTTTGATTAGAAATTTTAGACAAGACACTGCATATTTCTCTGAGGTTGTTTTAAGAGAGTTCCAAAAGTGATTTTTAAAAACATTTTGAAAACCCCCAGAAAGATATACATCTATACCATATGTGCATATACCCACATATATAACTTTGAGTATACATAATATATGTGTTGTATTCTAACATTGATTTTGAATGTATATTAAAATGCACCTCTCCCTCTGTCTGTCTGTCTGTCTCTGTCTCTGCCTCTCTCTGTCTCTCTCTCTCTCTCTCTATATATATATATACACATATATGTGTGTGCATGTGTGTATGCATGTATATTCATTTGTTCTTCTTTTGTTTCTTTACATCTTGACTTATCATATATCATATATGCAATTTTNTCCTATAAATATCCTAGATTTGCTTTCTTGCTAATGACTATTAATATTTTACTACATATAGTTTTAGCCTATACATGACAACTAATTAATACATAGTCAAATATTATAGCAAGAAACTGAAGAAACTCTAAAATACACCGACTTTAGCCACTAGCACTGAGGGTAAGGGGGAATGCAGAAGATGAAGAGACACAATAGACAAACTGCCTCCAACTGTGGGGTCTCTTATTTTGAAAGACAAACATTTCTAGCTCATGACAAAGGCTCATTGGGCATCATAGCAAGTACTAAAACTTTTCAGATCCTAAATTCAAGAATTTACAAGTCACATTGAAACCTCCTTCCTTGGCCAGTAATGAAATGGGAAATATTATAAGTAGCATAAAAGCTGCCCAAATTAATCACTCAGTTTAGTAAAATTTAAATCACAATTTAAAAAATTTTTAAATCTGAATTTATTGAGGCATTATTTATTCTATTGTTATGTTTTTGGATTTTTATTTCTCTTTTACTTTATGAGATTAAATTATAATTACAAAATTTCTCCAATCCCTTTCCTCTATATAAGCCATCCCTTCCCTGGTTATCTTTCAAATTCATGACTTTTTTTCATTAATTGTTGTTACATGAATATATGTATATACACATACATAAATATTTCTGAACACAACCTGCTACAGAATATTAACTTAAGGTGTGTTACATTCTTTTATGCTGCATTTGTTTAACTCTATGAAGCTGTGTTACCTTGCTTGCCTAAAACATCTGGTTGTTCTATTAAAGAACTGAATGGCCAATAACAAGGCAGTAGAGAGTTTAGGAAGGCTGAACTAGAAAAAGCAGAGAGGAGGCTGCAAGAGCCCAGTCACCCAGCTACACAACCAGCAATGGAGTAAGAAAGAATGATGGGTATATAGAATAGAGAAAGATTAAAGTCCAGAGGCAAATGATAACTGGGATAATTAGTTAAAAAAGCTGGTTAGAAACAATCTAAGCTAAAAAAAATTCATAATTCATAAGAAAGAATAACCCTCTGTGTGGGAGCTTGGTGGCAGGCCCACAAAAAACAAATAGTGAAAAAAGAGTTAAAAACAAAAACTACAACAACCTGCTTAGTCTGTGTAATGTTTCTTGCATATATGCCTTCAGAGATTTCTGAAGAAACATATCTAGGTATTTTGAGCTAATATAAGGCAATGATAAGAATGTGAAGGTTGTAAGCTGAGAGGATGAGCTTCAACAAAGATCATGGTTCAGTATTCTGCTTTAAAACTTAAAATAGTGTAGTGTTCCTTGAGGAAGAGACCAGTGAATAAGAGGATAGGAACTGATTGTCCTGAAAATGTCAGCACATTTAAAGGAACTTATAAAAGCACCATTGGAAGTCAGAAGGAAATGATAAAAAATTATGTAATAAATGTGTTGTAGGAGGCTGCTTGTTTGTTCCGGGCTTCTCAAAACTGAAATAAACACACAGAAACTGTCTTAATTAGATCACTGCTTGACCCATTAGCTCTAACTTCTTCTTGGCTAACTCTTACATCTTAATTTAACCCATTTCTAGTAATCTGTGTATTGCCATGTGACTGTGGCTTACTGGCAAGATTCCAACTGGTGTCTGTCTCTGGTGGGGCTACATGGCTTCTCTAAACTCCACCCCTTTTCTTCCAGCATTCAGTTTAATTTTCTCCACCTAGCTCTAATATGCCCTATCATGGGCTCAAGACAGTTTCTTTATTAACCAATGGTATTCACAGCATACAGAAGGTAATTCCACATCACCTACCCTTTTCAGTTTAAATAAAGAAGGTTTAAATAATGTAGAAAAATTACATGCAACAGCAACAAAACAGGTATCAAGCAAGAATTACAGTTATAATATTTATATCTACCTTATATTTTATCATACCTAATAAAACTATGACTATAGCTATTTATTCTTCAACTCCATCAAAACTCCAGAAGGATATAATATTACTTAAGTAAACAGGAAGTGCATGGTAAGCAACTTCCAAAACTCTAGGATTGACAGAGACTTTTTGCTGCCTGGACAGTCACCCAAACTTCTGTACCATTGGGGCATCCATCTTTAGCCTACAGGCCCATAGTATCCAGCAGACTTTTCCACGAAGCAGGAAATTTTAAAGACAGTTCTGTCTATAATGGCAGTTTGACAGTCACTTTCTTCTGTGTCCTGCATAATGTCTGGCAGCCTCTTTCATGAATCAGGAAGCCAAAGTACTGGTTCACCTTTAGGCAAGTTCATCAGTCATTTCTCTGTGGGTCCTGCATGTCCAGTTTATACTGCATACTATCAAGCAGTGCAGGCAAAAGCAGTTTCTTGCTCAAATGGCTAAACAACTCCATAAGGAGACTGTTTTATGTCCATCATCCTCTTGAAGTAGATTGATGCTGGCAGGAGCAGATGTATCTCATTGTCATGAAAAGTCTTAAATTCCTAAAACATCTTAAATGCCATCTTCTGAAGGTCTCTGAAAGATGTGAAGAATACCTGTCTAACTGTAATAAATCTCTATATATCTAGTAAACCGAGCTAACAACTGGGACAAACAAGCAGCCTCCTACAATAGATTTGATATAAATATTATAACTGTAATGCTTGCTTGATAACTGTTTTGTTGTATGTAATTTTTCTATGTTAAAGTTAAAACCTTMCTTATTTAAACAGAAAATGAGAGGTCATGCGGGATTCCCCTCTACATGCTGTGAATACCATTGGTTAATAAAGAAACTGTTTGAGCCCATGATAGGGCAGATTAGAGATACGCAGGGAAAACTAAACTGAATGCTGGAAGAAAGGAGGCAGAGTTAGGGAAAAGCCATGGAGCCACTGACAGGGGCAGACAAGGTGAAAGCTTGCCAATAGGCCACAAGCTCCATGATAGAATATACAATAATGGAGATGGGTTAATTCTAAATGTAAGAGCTAGCTACAATATGCTTAAGTCATTGGCCAAGTAGTGATTTAATTAACAGTTTCTGTGTGGTTATTTCGGGAGTCTGAGTGGCCGGGAAATGAACAAGCAGAGGGTGGCCGGGAGCTAACTAGTGGCCTCCTATAACATACATGCATGTAACAACAATGTTTATTATAAGGAAAAAAAGTAAAATTAGAGATAAAGGATAGCAAACAGGAAGGGATTTGCAGATCCCGTTCCTTCACAGAAACACAAATGTACCAACAGATAACTCAGAGAACGCTCATGTGAACTCCATACTAGCTGAAGCTCCCTGCAGCACAATAAGCTGTATGCATGAAAGAACTCCAATAACAAAAAGTAATGGAAGGTAATGGTAAAGGAAGCTGCTCCATTTGTACTGCAGCAGCCTCCTCCATGTCAGCCTCAGCACTAGGAGAGCAGGTGTAGTCAATACACTCTTCCGTCAGGAGAGAACCAGGAGGTAAAACTTACATTGAATGCTCTGTTTTCGCAGAAGACTGTGAGGGACCATTTTCCGTTTCACCTGGCAGGGCATACTAATTGAAGTGACATATTTTAGATGCCTGGGGACCCCAGAGGACAAAGATTTCTGTGTTTATTGCAGCCCCAGAAGCCCAGAGAAGTCAGAGAAAGATGTCACAACTACCTAAAATGAAATTGAGAAACTGCAAAAGTGAAAATGGCAAAAAAAAAATACCCTCACAAAACGTTTGAGATGTCCCCAGACATCTAGTGAGGTTAACTGGATGAAGCTAGTACACAATACTTTGAGAAATGACTGCATTTTTTTTCCAAATTTATAAATTAAGCAAAACTTGTAAGACATGCATGCACACACAGTAGGGAAATAAGGCCCAAGGCAAGAAACAAATGAACCCCAATAAGCCAGTGATAAATGGAAGCTTGTTACTTGTCAACTAAACACATAGCTCTAGCCTGGATAGGAATAGGGGGACAGTTTGGTCTTGAGCTCAATAGGAGTAACCATGGCCTTGTAACAAGGATTCATGCTGCTCCTAATGGCATATTCTAGAATGGACATGGTTACAGGAGATTCTTTTTTGGTTATAAGATAAAAAAAAGTCATAAATCAAGGCAGGAAGCCAGGCTATAGCAAAGCCAGGAAGCTGCTATAGATGTTTCAGATTCTGTTCTTAGCTTTCAGATGTGAGGAAGGTAGTGATCTGCTAAGAATACCTTAGAAAAGTTGTGATAGACATAAGATTAGTTTGGTGTTGGAGGTGAGCAATGGATAGCTTTCAAAGAAACCAAAACTAGCCCAAGGTAGTTTGTCTTTGGTCTGTACAATTTTAATTCCTAATAAACAAAGTCCAGTGTTTGGACCTTGGAAGTCACAGCACAGGCACCACCCTTCTGTTTCCATCATGAATGCTGAGGGAACTTCAGTTTATAGAATTAAATACATTACAAACCATTATAAGAAAATAGACAAGCACACGAACTAAAAGCAAAATCTGTACTTTACAGAAATAAAAAATCAGTATAGAGATATTATCATAAAAAAGAAGAATGAGAATTGTGGAGCTGAATTTATAATAAAGGGGGGCTCAAAAACATCATCAGGAAGAAGGAAGAATAACATCCTGGGACATGGAGAGGCTCCTGTCAATAGAAGACATACAAAGTCACCTGGAATATCCAACAATGTTCAACATCACTAATTGTTAGGGAAACATTAGGAAAAGTCAGAAGAGTATCACCTGATTACTTTGGGGGTTATTATTGCCACAAACACAAGTAGATTTTGGTGACTATGTGGACAAAAGGAAACCCTTTCACACTGTTGATGGGGATGTAAATTGGTACAGCTAGTCTCACAGTAGAATATGAAGACCTCTGGACAAATAAGAGTTAAAACTATATTATGCTTCAGCATTTAGGTGTATTGTCAAGGTTTCTGTGCTGCCAGGTTCCCACAATGGTTAAGTCCCAAAGAAATCACACAGAGGTCTACATTAACTATAAGCTGATTGGCCCATTATCTCATGCTTCTTATTAACTCTTATAACTTATTTTAGTCCATTATTCTTACCTGTGTTAGCCACATGGCTCGGTACCTTACTCAGAGAGGCAGTCACATCTTGCTTCTTCTGTGGCGTGGTCACAACTGCAGAAGAATGGGCTTCCTTCTTCCCAGAATTTTCCTGTTCTCCTTGACCCGCCTCTGTTTACTGTCTGGTTGTCCTGCCTATACTTCCTGCCTGGCTACTGGCCAATCAGCATTTATTTAAGATGTAATTGACAGGATACAGAGCAATGACCCACAGCATAGGGGAGTATATAACTGAAGAAAATGAAATTAGCAACTCCATTGAAGTGTTATTCATAATAGCCCAGTCTTGGAAAAGCTAGTGGTTAAAGAAGCTGTGGCAAATCATGCACAAACATGATACACATATACATTTATAGGTATAATTTATCAAGACATGATGCTATAGGACTTAAAAACAAAATAAGAAATGTAACTGCAACAATAACAACACATGAATAAAAAATAAATCATATATGTGTGTATATGTATATACATATATGTATATTTACACACATATGATTTTATGGGCTCAAATATAATCTTATTTTATATAACAGCATAAACAAAAAATTTTAAGAATAATGTGATTCTACTTTAAATTTCACTATATATGCATGTATTTTTAGCAAGATTCTACAGCTGTATGTTTCCATATGTTTTAAAGGGCCTTTAGAGTTAGCTGTCCCTCATATTCTTTCCCTTACCACAATCTCCCATTCCTCATCCCCATTAAATGCTCCTATTTTGATTTCCCTTTTATTATCTCTTCATAATATTATGTTATGTTTCTTCTTCTGTGGGAAATCCCCTCCTTCCTCCTGGTGCCTTTCTAGAAACATAACCTTTCTTAAGAACCTATTGCTATGCCCACATGCATCAGAGAAGCTGCTTCTATCAGAATATGAGGATTAACACAGAGACCCAATAGCTGGGCAGTGTGCAGAGAATGAGAGACTTTGGAGCACTTAGTCCTAAACGGGATGTCTTCATCGAAGCCCTCCCTTCAAGGTTCAGGGATCTATGTGAAAGAAGAAACAGAGAGACTGAAAGAGCCAGAGTTTGTGGATGAGCTCAAGGAAGCAATGTCTTGCCAGCACAACAGAACTGATTTACATATGGTTTCACCAAGTTGTGGCAGCATGCGCAAGACCTGCATAAGTCCAAGCCAGACAAAACCCCAGCAATGAAAAGAGAAAGAGGACATAAACTCCCACTCTAAGCCAAGAAGCTATTTGCAATTAATACCTGCCAGGAAATGGAAATTCAGTATCTACAATGGAATATCATAGGGCTTATCAGCCAACTCCAGGGCAGGTCCCATGCCCAGGAATATCTGACCAACACAAAAATAAACTCCATGTTGTTTTGTTTTGTTTGGTGTGTCTTATTTTTGTTTTGTTTGGTGTGTTATTTTTGTTATGTTTAGGTTTTTTATCTTATGAGATCTTGTTAGAATTTTAATTTTTTTGTTCTTTGGCTTTTTTGAGAGGGAGAGCATAAATCCTATGTGGATAAAGGTGGAAATTCTTTGGGAGAAGGTGGGGAAGTAAAAAAAAAACATGATTCAAATATATTGCATAAAAATATTTAAATAAAAATCACATATTTCTGAAATATGGAAGTAATAAAAGATCTTTATTGAATTTTTATTACTTTAGTTTGTTCATTAATAATTTCAGAAAAGAATACCATAGCTGAATAAACCAATTCCAAAACCCAAATACCACTGCAGTCATCAGCCTACAACGAGAGCAGTTTCCTGCACTCAGCCACACCAGACTGGTCCTGCCAACAATAACCCATGGAAGACACAGATGTTCATATCCCTTCCCGTCTCTGCTTGACTACTGGCTTGATGGATTCTTGAGTAGGAGAGTCATTATTATCAATTGTGTACTTTCTGCTGTGATATCTAACTCCAATGGACATGGTTAAACTAAGCGGGCCATGAAATAAAGTGAATGAGAAAAAGCTTCGAATGGTGAAGATATTAGAGTGATAGAGAGGATGAACCGGGAGATTAAAACAGGTGGGGGACAGAGTGGTTCGTATGCAGTCTGTACCTATCTGAAATTTTCCAAGATACATTTTAGTAATTAAAAAGGAAGCTGCATTATTCAGCCAACTGTATGCTTACATTTATATAGGGTATTCAAAAATTAAAAGAAATTAGAAAATAGAATGTTGGTTGCCAGACAGGGTATGAGGGGATTTTCAGACATGGAGAGTTTCTATTTTCAAGAAAGAAAGTTTCTAGAGACCAGCAAAACGTATTTAGTTAACCCCATTAAATCACATTTCAGTCATTAACATGGTAAAATTTAATCAGTTTGAGATTTCTTATATACATATGATATGTTTCCATCCAACCCAACCCCTACTTCCTTTCCATCAATGTTTCCCATAGACTCACATCAGTTTCTCTCTCAACTTTATATGTGCTTTTTGAAAACTCACTGAGTCTACTTAATACTTTCATATTGTCTCACAACACATGAAGTGAAATTCATCTCATAAGTAACATGAACAAAAGTTCTTCATAATTTAAATATTAATTTGAATAATGCAATGAGCCTGTCATAAGTATGCATGTATCATGCAAGCATATGTATTCGTTGTCCTTGTCACTCTGTCTCCTTGTATATATGCACTTTTCAATATGTACACATGTATATGTATGCACATACATGTATACACACGAATATGTGTGTATATTTGCATACACACATATAAAGAGAGAGAGCACGCAAAATGACAATCTACCACACAAATGGACATGTGAATTTGAATACAGTGACTGCTTCTCTGGGGAATCAAGAATTTGTGTTAGAGCAGCCTGTGAGTAGAGTATTTTATTGTTAGTAGGATTGGAGCACTTAGCCATCAATAATTTAGCCATTTATACTCTCAGCATCGCTTGTTGAAAAATTGATTTGACCTTTGCCCACAGACTGCTGAGTCAGACCTGTTAATGATTTCTCCATTTTTGTAGTTCCCATGTGACTCCATGACCATGTAATGAGTTCAGTGTCTTGAAAGACGAATTAGTAAATCAATAATTACTTCACGGAGAAGCTACGTGTTTCAAGTGGCTACATGATAAAGATTCAAATTAGGCCACAGGAAAATAATAGAAAGCTTTTGGAGAGCCTGCATGCTCCTTGGTATAATTTGATTCTAAATGGCCCTATGCCTGTTTGTACAAAGGACACAAAATCTTTAGCATCCTTCCCTTTTAGAGATGGCTGTGTTTCCCTTCCTTGGATTTTGATGACATGTGTCTGTGTTATCTAACAAATTATGATGAAGGAATGCCAGGAGATGTCTAAAGTTAGGTAGTCAAGCAGGCATTAGCAGGCTTCATGACCACTTAAGATGAATCCCTTCCCCCATAATCACCTTTTCCTTTCCTGAATATTTTTAAAGGATTAGGTTGAAATTAATCAGAGCTTGTTTAAGATCATTAAAGGGCATCTGCTTCCTCCTGGTTAGAAAACTGGATTCTGAGATTTACTCCGGATGGTAGCTCTCAAAAGATAACAAACTATTGTCTCTTCCTTTAAGAGGAAATCCAGGTTCTGGAGAGATGGGAGAGGGCTATAGTTTCATGCCCAGACCTTCTTTTCTGGCCTTTGAGGCCATGTTCACTTATTTCCACATATCCATATACAGATACACACATATACACATAATTAAAACACAAAATAAATCTTAAAAGATGATAATCCAACTAAGCCTGCCAATCACCTGAGGGAAGCATCTCCCAGCAAAGCTGCCTATAATGAGAACCAATTATCCTGCTATTGAGACG
>LOEQ01014433.1:0-18013 GCA_001685075.1 Bramus lutescens | reverse complement strand
TCCCACCTGGTTGCACTCACCACCCAGTCCCAGCCCCAAAACAGGCTGAGCTGGCGGATCTTCTGGCTCCGAAGAAGGGAAGGGGAGCCTGGGTGCATGCCCTCTGATCGATCTTCTGGTCTGGTAAAGTTCTTTGTAGAGTGAGGAAACACTATGACCAAAAGCAACTTGGGGAGTAAAGGTTTTTTTCTGCTTACCCTTCCACATCACTGTTCATCATCTACGGAGGTCAGGACAGGAATTTAAGCAAAGCAGGACCCTGGAGAGGCCGTGGAAGTGTGCTGTTTACTGGCTTGGTCCTCATGGCTTGCTCAGCCTGCTTTCTTGTAGAGCTGAGGACCAGCAGCCCAGAGGTGGTACCACCCACAATAGGCTGGATCCTCCCCATAAATCTATCAAGAAAATGTCCTATAGGCTTGCCTACAGCCCAGTCTTCTAGCCGTCTCAGCTGAGGTTCCGTTCTCTCAGATGACTTTAGCTTGTGACAAAGTGACACAAAACTATCCAGGACACCATTCCAGAGACAGAAACATGGGCATACTTTCTGTTGTTAATCATCCCGGAGTTAATTTTAGAGTGGGAACATACTGTCCTCATCTCATCCTCTCAAGGTTGTGTTTGAAAGAACTAACTCCCAGGACTGTGTACCTGCCTGGGCACTGCTTCTCCACAGTAGGATTTTTTTTTTGTGTGTATTTAGCAATCTTTCACAGACCCACTTTTTCTTACAAGGTAGAAATAGCAGTGGGAAGATTTTTTTTCAAACTTGATTTGTGGTTGTCTCAAACCATATATTAGCATGCAGTGCCTACATTATATGAGGGTGTACTTGGGTAACAGATAGGAGAGTGTATACAGAAGTTATGTCCTGCCTGGTCCTGCAGCCATTCCATCCCAGAGAAACACACAGAGGCTTATTTTAATTATAAACTTGCCTATTAGCTGAAGTTTATTATTAACTAGTTCTTACAACTTAAATTAACCCATAATTCTTATCTATGTGTAGCCATGTGGCTTGGTACCTTTCCTCAGCAAAGCCTTTTCATCTTGCCCCCTCTGAATCTGGCTGGTGACTACATCTCTGTCTTTCCTCTTCCCCAGAATTTTCCTAGTCTTGTCGCCGCACCTATACTTCTTGCCTGGCTACTGGCCAATCAGCATTTTATTAATGAGTGACAAGTCTTTACAATGTACAAGAGCATTATCCTATAGCAGAAGATGATCAAGAAGTGCTTTTATGGGAGATGCCAGAAATTTCTATCCAAGTTCATGTTGTCTGGCTGGCAGCACATGGTTAACCTTTCTTATTTTAGTTGGTAAACTTACAGAGTTCATGTGATCAGCATAGCTTCTCTTTATCACATCGAGTCTCTATATGGAGACACCATGGCATCCTAGATGAGTTCCTTGACATACAATATAAGGAATAATAATTCAGGTAACAGTAACTCACTGAGTTATTATCATGTATCTTACAATATATATTACTATTAAAATGTGACTGCTACTTTTATATCTTTGTCTTATGTTAACTTTAAAAAACATTTTATTTACCTACCAGGTGTAAGTACAAAGAGATAAAATTGTTCCTCCTTATACTTACTTCATCCCTAAAAATATGTAATCACATGCAACCTTTGCCTGTGTCTGTTGGCCCAGAAACTTCATATAGGAAGGCACTGACCCTATGAAAATTCTCTCTAGTTGGACAAGCTAATCAAAAAGTGAAGTCAGAAAGACAAACTAATTACACTAGACTCATATCAACTAAATGAGTCTTGTGAAGTTTCTGTAAATAAAAAGCATTTCTGGAGTGGCCTGATGCTTTTCCTCAGGAGTTAGAGGATCACTGTGTCTCTAATTCCTGAGTGGTCATGAAACTGTCCTTTAGGGAAATACATTTGTGGTAACAAAGTAGTCTCTAGAAATCGCCACGAAATTGATTCTAAGGATGAGGGGCCATTGAAACAAATAGCATCCATCTTTTTTTTTTCTGGGGAATTTAGCTGAAATGGTTTTTCCATCTGGGTAAGTACAAAATCCCCTGTTTTCAGGCTCAAATACAAGTCTTCCTTCTGTGGGATTTACTACTTTGACAGTTTCTAAGGAGGTGGAGAAAGGTTTTGATGCCAGCTTCTGGTCAGCAATTGTCTAATAGTATTGGTTCTAAGGTTACAGTTTGTAAGGTTTTCCAGTCCAGTCAGTCTGATGATTGGACACTTTGATATGTAGAAATTCAACACATCTGACACTTCAGATTTTTGTTACATTTCTTTTTTCCCTTATAATTTTGCAAGAGAAAGGGGTTCTCTGTTGGGACCATGTACAGTTTCCTTGAGAGCTGTCTCCACTGTCAACTTTTATTTCCCTTGAAATCCTAGCGTCTGGCCCAAGTTTCCATGTGGGCTAATGGGAACACTTTTTCATGCCTGATCATTGCTTTTTCTTGACAGATATGCATGAGCTTTTAATTTTTAACATCTCAAGCAGGATGCATATCTGAATCTATCATTAGATTAATCTTATACATAGTCATGTTTTAGAGTAGAAATGTTGACATATTTTCCCACAGAAATGTGTATTACAATAATTTGTTTGCATATGGTTTGCATATAGGTACGGAACAACTTCCGCAGATTGATTTGCCTGCTTAGAAATTTTGGAAATCAGTACTACTTATGTATGACATGCCTAGAAACCTATAATGGGATTACTTCAATTTCCAAAAAAATCGGTTAATTAAGGATTTCAGACTGTATAACAAATGAGATAATTAGTTAATACACTGTAAAATATCACTCTGTGTTAAAAATTCAAAGGCAATTAGAGCACTCATAGGTCAGGGTCTCTTTTTGGTTTCTAGTTGTTTTCCTCCAGTACTATCTTTCTCTTGTTGCCTTGTTTGAAATTTCATGTAAGTTGTTCCCTGGTGTGGTAGATTGAATGAGAAATGTCTCCTGTAGCTTTAGGCATCTGAACAGTTGGTCCTTGTTTGGTGGTGCTGTTTAGTGACGTGGTGCAACTTTGTTGGAGGAAGTATATTACTGGAGGTGGACTTTGGGATATTACAGCTTTACCCCACTTTCTGTTTACCATCTACTTTACACTTGTGGTTAATGATGTGATCTCTCAGCTTCCTGTTTCTGCCACCATGCCAACCAATAATTGTCAAGCTTTTACCCCACCATAATGGACTCATAATCTTCTGGAACCTTAAGCCATAGTAAGGTCTCTTTCTTAAGTAGCCTTTGTCACGGTGTTTTATCATAGCAACAGGAAACTCATGAATACACCCGGATATATGTTATAAGGAGCTTCAGACATCTGCCTTTGTTATATACTCTTTTTGAGGATGACAGCTCTATCTCAGCCATGATGACAGAATTCTTAGATTTGCTCTTTTCTGTTTAACTCTGTCAAGTCCTGTATCATGTCTAAATATGTATAATTAGAAGAATATATTTGGAGTAAAATATTGCACCAGCATCTTAGATGGGTGTAATGCAGATTGTCGTACTGTAGAAAGCATTACAGACCTTTTTTTTTTGCTCTCAGAGAAAGGAGACTATGTGGTAGCATCCAACTATTTCTCATTATGTTAATTTTTCCTGTCTTACTTCCACAATGAAATTGTCTGGGCTCAATTTTGGAATGGATCAAAGTAACAAGGAAAGTATAGACTTGCTGCTTTTGGTGAAGCCAAGACATTCCTCATGTTTTCCTTGTCTGTGCTATGTGGGTCACTTAGAAATGAATAGGCTTTGACACTTTACTTTCACCAGCAATCAGATAAGCTCATAAGAGAGCGAAGTTGATGACTCTAACTTTAAAATGAAAAATATTCCTATATATGAATTATTAAAATAATAATGGAGGAAAGAGAAAAATAAAATAAAAAGGAGCAAGATATAGGTCATGGCTTGGATACCTCTGCCTCCTTATTTGCTTCTGAGAATGAGTGGGAGGCCTGAAGCACTCTCCCGATTCTGTGGCTTTGATTTCCTTCATTTGACACTTCATCCCCATTCCTCTCAGTCTAATTTCTTGGCTTGGTCACCAACTGGCTCAAAGTCCCATCACCCTGTGACAGCTGTCACCCTGCAGTCCCATCTCCCACTGCCTCAGTAGGCTGCAGTGCTGCACAACTGTGGCTTAGCAAAACTGTCATCCTTGGTTCTCTGTGTCCTCAGGATTGCACAGCTCAGTCAGCCTCACAGATATTTAACTAAATATCTGTGGATCAAACCATGTCAGACAGAAAATATTTGAAATCTGGGTGGTGGTTGTACATGCCTTTGATCCCAGGATTCAGGAGGCAGAGGCAAGGGGATTTCATTGAGATCGAGGCCAGTCTGGTCTATAAAGTGAGTTTCAGGACAGCCAGGTCTGTCACACAGAAAAACCATGTTTCAAAAAACCAAAATAAATAAATAAAAAGAAAAGACATAAAATATTAGAACAAATGCTAACTTTGTATTGGATATGAATATACCATTCTGCTTGTCATTAGTTCCTATGAAACACATAGAAAAACTACATATGTAGCATGTACATTAGATTACTACTGTAGTTAATCTGGAAATGATTGAAAGCATACAGGAGGATGCTTACACATTATATACAAACCCTATGCCATTTCCTGTAAGGAACTTGTATCTGTGGGTCTTTGTATTCTCAGGCGGTCAGGTCTTGGATCAATCCCCTGCATATTCAAAATATCCTTTATTTGATGCCTTATAGTTAGGATTATTTTTGACAATTGCCTATTTCAATAAGTTAGCAAAAAGTGTGTTAAAAAGTACTTTTAAAAACAGTATTTCTGAATAATTATGAGTGGCCTCCACTAGGTTCCTTTTATAATACTGGAATTAATACAGTAGAAATCCTGCTGAATAATGTTGGAAATAAAAGCATCCTTTATAGAATGCAATTAAGTCCACTATGTTAAAAATGTCATGTTGCTCTTTGTCAAGGAGGCTTATTTTGTTCTATCCTTACATTTGTGTGAATCTTTTCTTCTAAGGAACTCAGTGTTCCCTTTGGATATTAACCAAATGCTACAAAATACTTATGAGATTATGATTCTTCTAAATTACAGCAAATTTAACAATAAATTGTTAATTGAACCTCTGAATTTCTCAGAAGTAGGGATAACTTGAACTATTTACCCACTGGTAAAGAATGCATCTCCTTTCCAAAAGTGGGTTGGTTAATAACTACTCAATTACATTTTTCTCATTCCAATTTATATGTAAATAGGTCATGGATGCACAAAGACATTGTATTAGATTCTTTTCTCATTTTTTGTGGCCAAATCAACAGAGAAAAGCTATGTAAAGAATGTTTATTTATGTATTTGTTTGTTTGCTTACTTATTTTGAGGTACAATCCATCATGATTGATGGCATTACAGCCAGTAATCAGTAGTATGAGGCTGATCACATTGCATCGATGAAGAAGTAGATGGTGATGCTCAGTTCATTTTCTCTTTTTAATTCACTCTGAAATTCTAGATCATGGACTGGCACCATCTATAGCTAAGGTGGGTCTTTACATCTCATTTAAATGTCTATGCAGTGACCTACACAAATATGCCCAGAAGTTTTTCTTCTAGGTGACTTCTAAATTCTGTCAAATTGACAATCAAGATTAACTATTGGAGGTATCATAGCAGGAAATATCATTTTAATAACGTTTTATAGGCTTCAAGCAGGCTTTTCCTATTGAGAAAACCTAACCTTTACCATAACCCTGGACCACAGGTCCCCACAGCATGCTTACAGAGTAGCAGGATGCTGTCAGACAGAAATTTGTCTCCACTGCTGTCCATTTGTTTTGCCAGCTTATCCCTTCGTTCTTCGTGGCTTGATGTGCACAGTCATAGCATGCTGTACCCTTCCCTCTTCAAGAGGTTCATTTCTAGAGGGAGCTTTTCCACTAAGGGTTCAGCTGCCTGGTGATAACATTCTCATTTTAAATATATTGGTTTCAGCAGACCAAAATGAAATTGTATAAAAAAAAAGTCTCTTTGATATTACCCAGAAGACAAACTATATTATATTATTATTTCAGGGAGTCACAATGTCTCACAATAGCTCTTAAAGTTCCTCAGCCATAGATGTTTCTGATTGACATATCTGAAAAGTTTCCATGTGCCAGTGAAGTCGACTTCTTTCAAACACTGTGCATTTTGTTGTCATGTGATCCCGTAAACTCCAGATTTCTCCAGAGTCTGTCCTGATGGATAAGTGTTTGGACCAGTAGTGAACAAACTATTGCTGATGAGATATTTGGTACCCAGTCAGCTTCCTCACACTGAATATTATTAATATATTTAAATTTCATGTCATAAAGATGAAAAAATCTGAGGACCAGATGGTCAAATATGAGCCAGTACATTTGTACACTAGCTATATTCCCTTTCCCCAAAATAGCCAGAAAGAGCTACCTGGGTTAGCTTCATCAGTGGAATCCAGGGAGACGAACACAAACCATGGTGAGAACGCACTTCATTCCCCCCATGAGCTCACTGATCTATGACCAAATGGACATTGTAGGCCTAAGTGCAATTTTTTTAAAACGTAGCATTTATAACAGTTTAGAACCTTGCATAAAAATTAAAAGTACTAATAATTATTAGTGTATGTACATTTAGAGTTTATCCTTTGACTAAAACTTTGTGTTCTTAAATCAGATACAGATTGAGGTTTGCTTTATAATAATGGAGTCATTCTACAAAGAGAAAAAATGTTTTAATTCTTTCTCGTGTCTGTTGTTCAGGGACAAGAAACTGAAAATTGTGTGAAGCAAGCCATTGCAGAAGTCACATGTCTCTTCTCAAATCTCACTCTAAACTTTTCCTTCAAAAGAACTTGCTTTTTCATTCATTAATTCTGTTAGTTGGCATGCATTTTAGAGTGTTTAGCCTAGACCAGTCTTTTCTCTTGCATCTGACACATTTATAATTAAATGTTAACTAAATAAATTTGAATCTTGTCATTTACAAATTCATTCTCTTCTGATTGTCAGGACCCAGATAGGCCTCATTTATGTATTTATCACATAAATAATTAAAATAATATTAAATTTGTAATGTTTTGTGTCTTATGTTGGTAATTAGAAAAGACACATATGTAAACAAGTCAGTCTTTGTTTCTACAATGTTTGTATTTTGTGAATACATGGTGCAGTAGAAAAGTTATTAGTTAAAAATCTCAAAGGCTGTATTTCCTTTAGTTCTGTTATGCATGGTTATATACTATTTGTGGTTGAGATAAGAGAGGAAATAATCTGAATATTTCTCTTTCCTCAGAGAAAAGAAAGCATGTAACAAGATGAATTGAATTTTTCTTCTGTCTTTTCACATTACACCTTGAATCTACAGCTGTGCCCTCTAACTAAATCAAATGAATACTCCTGGGAGCTTGTCTTGTGTGAACCCAATAAAACAGCTTAACACAATAGTGGTTTGTTCAAAATGCACAAAATTTGAAGTAAGTTATATCTTTCATCAGCCAGAGGGAATATTAGGTAATAAAAAGTGAGATGATCAATTAAAAACCCTCTACGTCTTTCTGCTTTGTGGAAGTTTAATATTAGTATTCAGGCAGAGGAATGTGGCACACCCGAAGACATCTGGTGTTTTAGTTTCAGTACTGTTGCTAAAATAAATATCCTGCTATAAAACAGCTTAAGGTGGAAACTGTTTACTTTAGTTTACAGTCCCAGGTTAGAGTCCATCACTGTGAGAAAGCCAAGGGAGGAATTTGAAACATCTAGTTATATCACATCCACAGAGAAGAGCAGAGAGAAATGATACACACATGTCTGCTTAGCTTGCTTTATCCATTCTGACAGAACCCAGAACTAAAGCCCAGGGACTGACGCAGGCCACGTTTTGGCTGCATCTTTCTACATGAGTTAATACAATCAAGACAGTTTCTCAAACACATGCCCACAAATCAACATGATCTAGGCAGCTGCCCCCCTCCCCAGGCTCCCTTCTTAGGTGATACTAGTTTGTGTCAAATTGACAAATAAAACCAATCAACATATCTACTTGCACATTTTATCCAAATCTCTAAAAATTTATCTGAACATCGGACATGGAAAGCTTTCTTAAAAAGAAACAATTTGAAATCAGTGACAGCAGAGGTGCTTTTCGGCATTGACCACATCAAACATCCTGGGGCACCTGTACCTGTGGAAGAAATGGGGACAAAAATAAGAACTGAGAACCTGGCTTAGGGGAACAGGGTATAGCATTTCGAATTAACAAAGGAAAACATAGCACATTCTTATCTTTAGGAACAAGAAGTATGGCTGGGTGAGTCAGGACCTCACCCTTGGGCTAGATCCGTGCAATGTTCATCTTGGTTAACACCATGTCTGTCTTTAAATGCGGCACTGATGGGTAGCTCTAAAATGACCTCCAACATAGCCCCTGGGGAAGTCAACCCAGAATTATAAAAATTAAATAACCACTAAAATTAAGAGCATTAATTTCTTTGGGGGCATCTGTAGTCCCTGGAAAGAAAGAATTTCTTCCTCAGTCTCAGCAACCAAAGTTAGTAAAGTGATCAGCAATAGAGCTGAGATTGTCCTCTTTAAAATGATGGAACAGCCTGTGTGGGTACCAGAGAATCTAGTCAATAAAGAATGGCACATGATAAAATGGGTCTATGGTCACTGGAAGAGGGATTAGATTGAAGTATGTGACTCTGTAGATCCTCTGACTTTGGTGGTTACCTCAGGCTAGTATGATTTGGTAAAGGATAGGTTACATGAAACAGCAATATCAATGGTGAAATACAGGCACTTCCATTTACCTGTAAATTATTGGGGGGGGATTACAAAATAGATCATGAAAGAAACTGTAATTTTGCTAAGCACTATAATAATTTGTAAATCTCCATTGATTCCTATAAATACATGCCTAGGAGGTTTATCAGACACATCATAATTAGGATAGATATATTTTAAAAATACCACTTTTAAGACTGCACTTCATACTTCCTGTTTTAGACACACAAAGTAGATGAAAAGGAGCTATGTCCTCTTACTGAGTCATAATCCAGTGAGAGGTCTGAACATAATGTGACTCTCTGCATTATGCAACTCATGTTTGCTCTGCAGATTAAATAACGTAACTGTGTGCTGTCACTTTACACACAGAACAGCATTACTTGATACTAAAGCAAATGTTCTATGAATTTTTAGCTTTGTCAAAGTTCTCATCAAGAACCCAGTGTGCATGGTGGTGGTGCATGCTCAGGAGACAGAGGCCAGCCGGGTCTAGAGTGAGTTTCAGAACAGCCAGTGTTGTTCAGAGAAAGCCTGTCTCAAACAAACAAACAAACAAACAAACAAACAAACCTCAAAAAACAAAACACAAACAAAACCAGAAAAACTAAAAAACAAGAACAATACAAGTTGCTATTACTTTACAGTACTAATGCGTGCATGTGTGTATGTGTATGAGTTTGTGTGTGTGTATGTGTGAGTTTTATGTAAGTGTAATACATGCACACATATTATGTTAAATGGAAGTATTAACACAAACAATGAACTCAGCGGTACTATATGAGAATCCCATATTATCTGGAAGCCTTTTGCACTGTACCTGAAAGAAGCTGAATGATGGCAAATGATTCCTGGATGTCTCATTTGCCTTGGTTCTTGCTCCTCCTGTCTTGTCTGTTTTATTGAGAAAATAGACCTGGCAAATTCTTTTAACATATATTACTCAGAGAAAATAACATTCACATAATGTCAAAGGAATAAAACCCCCTGCACCTCACAGCCTTTCTGCACACATAGAGATAGTGCTGCCTAGCTGGAAGAAGGTGAGGGCAATAGAGAGAGTTCAGGGGGTAATCTCTCCACAAAGTATTTAATGCTCTGTTCTAAACTGTTACTCACTCTCACATTTGCTGACTTATTCATTATAAACATTTAAAGCTAAGACCTTCACAAAAGGCCACAATTAGCAGTGAGTAAACTCACATAAAGGAAATGTATTTGAATGGGGTTTCTGTACTTTGAGATGGAATCAGTACAATTGTCTAAGGATCTTTATGCCTCCATGAAAGGCATTTGGTCTAGGCACTCACGAACAGGAAGATCCCTGTAGTAGAAGTGTGCACTTAAATGACTTTTTTGCCCATTTTGTTTTAATTCCTTAAGTACTATTGTGTATTTGATATCTATGTCTTGAAGAGTTCATGGTATAATAGATGATAAAAGTAACCAAATGTGTATCTACTATAGGATGCAATGAAATATTAGGAAGAAGGGTGTTGTGTTTGCCCTTGGCACTGCAAATAGGTCGTGGCTGGTTCTGCTAGGGAGATGAGAGGACTAACAAGAGCAACAAAGTCAATAAACAAATTATCCAAGTGTTTTAATATTTGTGGGGCACTTGGAGGTGGGCATGCGTTGCTGAAACCCAACGGTGTCAAAAACTAAGAAAGGTTTAAGAATTTCCCCTTAATAAGCTCTGGGTTTTCCTGGCTCTACCAAGGAAAGGTCAGCATTTGCACATAATTGTTCTTTTGCCTGTAAATGCTCACAAAGCAAAGGCAGCATGGGTTAAATGGACACCCAAGCAGTTGGATGGGGACCGGGGGAGCGGGTTTCCTATTCTGAAGAAATAATTCAACTAAGAACAGAAGAAAACAGGGCTCACTGGGAGTAGGCATGTGGATTAGAGACCTGCTCAGGTGACTGAACAACAGCGTCTGTCTGGCAAGGATCACAGAGAGCCTCTGCAGCCTCTGCGGTGGGATTTCCCACCAAGTGAATTTCCTTTGATGCTAGGCCTACTACAATGTGCTCAGTGTTGAGCTAGTCTGAGGACGTTCCTAAAGGGTGACAGTGCACTACTGAGCTAAACAAGACAGCTCTGATATGCTGAATTTTATACTTTGGGTTTTTTTTTTTTTAGGACAAACTACCAGGGGGCATAGCTTTTTACTTTTTCTTTGTATGTGTGGCATTGAAGAGAAGGGAAATATTAAACAACATGGTTAAAGACAAAATGCCAATCACAATGAGCCAATTTATTCATTTTCTTCATTATAGCATGAATTTCTAGTTGTGTGAGTAGCAATAGGGTTTTAAATGTAAGCTTTTTTTTCCTTCTCATGGTAACCCCTGCCTCCCACGGCTTTAGCATTAGGGATCAAACCCTGACAAGTGTTCTATCACTGAGTTATATATAGCCCCAGACCTCCCATTGTAGTTCTGATAGCTGGGAAAGACCATTCACAACAAGGTACTGAAACAAATGGAAGATTTTTTAAAAAAATATTCAGAGTGAAATAGGAGATGCATAAATGTTTCAGGGGGCTCAGGTAGTGCCAGAACGTGGTCCTGGCTGACTTCATGCCCTTCACTCACCCTTGACCCTGAGGCTACACAGAACATTTCTAAGGCAGAAGTATTTCCTGACCTTGGAGGAAATGCTTGGGAGGCATTAACTGAGATAAAATTTGCTTCATCATAAAAGTGTCTTTTTCTTGTTTCTTTTGTTTTGCTTTTGATTTCCTTTGACTCTTGTAACAGACAGGATTCTTGTCTCCTGAGGCTCTGACTCTGAACTGCTTACCCAGTACAGCATGAAAAAGTGAAACGCTTCCAATTTCTAAGGACTGTGGATTCTAACAAGTCATTAGTAGAGTAGAGACAGAGGGTTTGAAGACATAAGACTTCCTCCACGGGAAGGGCAAGTGCAAGGACACTGGGCAGGTCTTTCCACACTGCCAAGGGTGTAAAATAAGGAACAAAGATTATTGGTGAAGACGGAATTGAAGAACATTCTCTTCCCGCGCCTCTCCACAGTAAGGTCTTTCTGTAAAACAGAATGAAAACTTCAGTGTGTGTGTTTGTGGGGGGCACGTATGGCTTCTCTTTCCTCCGTTGTGAAATTAGATCTACTTAAGTTTATTCTCCACTTTTACCACAAAAATTCTGAAGGAAAGGAATCCAATATGTCTGTGCTCTGCTTTAACTGCATCAAGACGGACCCTGCTTGGCAGGCTGGATGCCTAGAAAATTTGTGAACAGACAACCTACTTTCAAATAAAAGATTTTAGTTTTGTGATTGTACTGAACAAATAAATTTTCCTTTCTTATTCCACCTCAAATATGACATATTTAGGATGTATTTTACCTTTAATAATTATAAAAATAATAATCACTCATGTAGATATATTTAAAAAGTAGAGATATTTCTGGTAGAAAAACAGCCACAATTCATTTTTTTAAAGAATCTGCTAGTTCTTCTATTTTGTTTTTGTATTCATTAGAGGGATTTTTATGTAGCTATCATTAACTACAATTATTCATAATTGCTTCTAGCTAATATTTTAAGACAGGGTAGACATACTAAAATTCCCAAAGTCACTGGAAAAGTTGAAAGAAAGGGTTTTGTGAATGAGCTTTTGGGACAACTTCACATTGACCTAATCTGGTCCCTCCCCTTTTTTTTTTTTTTAAATCAGATTCCAACTACCTGGAATGTTGTTTGCAAAGGAATCCAGAACATGGCATTTGGCATCTAGAACTCTTTCCTGTGTATAGCCTGTATTTTTATTTCCTCTTATCAGGAAGACTCTTGGCCATAAAACTGACCTACTGACATGCTTCAAGTTAAAGTGCAGAGGTCATTTCTGGGCTTGAGAAATGGCTGAATGGCTAGGAATTGCTGCTCTTGCAGGGGAGTCGGCTGCTGTTCCCAACCCCCACATTAGATGATTTACAACGTGTAACTTCCACTCAAAGAATATGCTCTCTTCTGTTTATATTTCTGATAATTTTCCCAGGAAAGATATCAGGGAGGAGTTCCAAGACGAGTAGATATGGCTCCCTTCTGTCCTGAGTTTGCCAAACTCCCTGTAAGAACATTGCTCTTGCTCACTTTCTTGCCTGAGGTTTGTGATTGCGCTGATCTTATCATTCCACACCAGGACCAGCAGTTTTATGTTCTAATGTGTTGATTTTTCCCATGGACATTTAGAATTCAGTTTTCTTTCCCAAATACTTATCAGGTTTCTATGTAAACTTGGTTACACAGTTTTTTTTTTTAGCTTATTGGAAGAGAGAATGCACCAAGCATTTCTTTAGAGAAAGGTTCTCATACCTTTCCTGAAGTTGGGATTCAAAGCAGATGAGACCCTTTCCTCATTTTCCTGTATTTGGAGACATGATGTTCCATGAACCTTACAGTCACAAGGAAGTGATCAGAGCTTGGCCAGGACTCCGTCTTTGTCTGAACCTCCTAGTGAGAATGTAGTCAGGTGTCAACACTGAGCAAAGCTCCCAGCTGTACTGTGCCCTGCCTTCTGATTCATAAGACTGTGAGACACACAATGGATGTTATTTTAAGCATCTGCATTTCTGATGATTTGTTATGCTACAATAGAAAAGAAAATCAAGCTGTTCACTTGAAGGCCTCAGTTGTGGGAAGAGAAATTCCTTCTCTCAGACATGCCCAAAAAGCATTTTCCTTCTCAACCTGCCATTAATTTTTATATTGCCTTTCTAATTAATATTATATTCATTCTGAAGAATCATTATATTTCCTTTACTTCCTTCTTCATAAATTTTGGAAATATTTATTATTAATACTTACAAATATACACACATGGTGTGGGAGGTCCTTCTGTCTATGTGTTGCTTTTATTAGTTAATGAATAAAGACCTGCTTTGAGCCTATGACAGGGAAGAACAGAACTAGGCAGTGAAAACTAGGCTGTATACTGGGAGGAAGAAGGGTGGAGTCAGGGAGAAGTCATGGAGCCGCAAGAGATAGACATGCTGAAACTTTGCTGGTAGGCCACAACCTAATAGTGATGCACAGATTAATGGAGATGGGTTAAATTAATATGTAAGAGTTAGCCAATAAGAAGCTAGAGCTAATGGACCAAGCGGTGATATAAATAATACAGTTTCTGTGTGATTATTTCAGGGCTAAGTGGCCAGGAACCAACAAGCAGCCCCTCTTCCAACACACACACACATACACATATATGTATATGTGTTTTTATTAAATTTATCCCTATTCCCTCCCCTCCAGTTTCTTCCCTATTCCAACATCACTTTTCCCTTCTGAACTGTGTTCTTGTTTTAAACTTTAAAAACTATCTAAAAACCAACTGAATCCACTTTGGGCTGCCTATATATGCACATGCGTGTAAAACCATTTTCTGGAGGGTGGGCAGCGTCTCAGGGCTCTCATTCCTACCCAGCAGCAATTGACTGCAGATGTATCTTCAGATAAGATTGGCACTTCATTTGCCTCTCCCCTGGCATTTGGGCTTGTTTGATGTTGTACAAGTCCTGTGCATTCAGTAACAGCTGCTGCGAGTTCTTGTGTGCAATTGTGTTGTCATGTCTGAAAAATACTGCTCTGCCTCCATTTCCTTGATGATCCCTAAACTTTGGGGGAGGTGGCTGTGATATAAATGTCCCATTTAGAGTTAAATAATATGCAGTCACTTATTTTCTGCTTATCAACCAAATGATATAGGATCTATATGGTTTATCTTATAGTGTAAATAGAAGCTACTTTGATGAGGGTTGAGAGATTCATGATCTATGGGAATGGTGATGAGAACTTAGTGGACATCTTACTGCTCTGGTTCTCCACTAGGTTCTATGACCTAGCCAGAAGTGGATATTTGGCCCAGTTGACGTTACCAGTTATGAGTTTTGTCATGTGGATCATGCTTTACATCCATTCAGAGAGTGGTTGCTTACTTCCATAATATTTATTCACTATTGTACTTTTAAATCAGGATAGTGTTAAAAAATACTAAAGGAACATAGCAATAAGATAACTCCTGGTGACATACTGCTGTATATAGATCGGTATCTTACTCATCCCTCATCCATGAAGCTTCTTGAAGTAGATGAGGATTTAATACAGAAACCTACAACTGGACAATGTGCAGACAGTGAGAGACCTGGGAGCACTCAGATGTAAATGGGTGACTTCATAAAAACCTGCCCCTCATGGCTCAGGCAGCTATGTGGTAGAGGAACAAGAAAGATTGTATGAGCCAGAGGAGATGGATGAGTCCAAAGAAATAGTCTATCAGATATAAGAGGACTGATGCACACTTGAACTCACAGAGTCTGTGGCAGCACACACAAGACCTGCACAGATTTAAACCAGATGGAGTCCCAGCTATGAGACAATATGTGAACATGTGATCCATCTCCTAACTAAACAAACTTATTTTTGGTGGGCTTTTGTTTCTTTCTTTCTTTTTGTTTGGACATCTTTTGTTTTACTGTTTTTTTTTTCTGGTTTGCTTTGATTTTTTTAAAGAGATAGAGAAAATGTAGAGTTGAGTGGGTAGGGAGGTGGTGAGCAGCTAGGAGGAGTTGGGGTAGGGAAAACATTTTTAAAATACATAAGAATTGTAAATAAAAAAGAAAACTGCAGATGGAAGCTTGAAATAATATTCCCCTTGTTTAATATTAATATGTACTCTTATGAATCTTACATTTCCTTATGATTCTACTTCTCTCCTCATTTTCATCACCTGAGTCATTTTACAACCACACTCAAGCAGATATTACATCTTCCACTTGAATTACACACAGTGTCTGATCTGTCCTTCTTTGTGCTGTTGCTGTTTGATCCTGGTCTTTGCCTGGACTATTTTGTACTTGTCCACATGCTTATTTTAGCTTTTACTTCCTCTTTTATTCCCACTCAGGACCACTTTTGGTCTTCCATTGCTGCATCTTTCCCATTTAACTCAGCATCCAAGTAATTGCTTTATTTTTCATTAAGAGAAAGTACTTAAAGAGTTTCCATGTTTTATTTTTCAATTTTCAAATAAAAAATGGTATTTTGTTCTCTTCTTTTTTGGGGTTCATGTTTGTTTGTTTTGAGTAAACAAATAGATGTGTAACTTTGGAGGAAAATGAGATGTTTCATCACTGGATATAGATCACATATGATTGTCTCGTCCGAGTTGGAGAATTGTGGGTCTAGTTGTTACAGGCTGTGAGTAGGCATGAGGGCCCCTCTCAGGAAATGAGCAATGCTTTGTTTTGAGCAAGAGTATTGCATGGAAAAATACAATGCTCTTGGCCAGTGGACTCTCTACTCTGCTGTAGAACACAGCTACTAATCAATGAGGACCATCCTTCAAGCAGATCTATGTGCCAGGGCATCAAATAGACTCCAACATCTGTGCCATCTCTCCAAAGCTTGGATTCAGAATATATTGAATATATTACATGAGAACACAGAGTGAAGATTGTCAAGAATTTCCCGAACTTGAGTGTGGAAATGGTTTGTTGTTCTGCCCAATTATGTGGCAGGAAATAATTTTATATGTGTTGGAGAAGTTGTTTTGTCTAAGACTTCTTTCATCAATGCTCTTGCATTCTTTTACTTAATACATATTTGCTGAATTGTTATCATATCACAGGTAGTGTACAGAAAGGTAAGAGTGAGCACAAGGATGACAACAAGAGTTTCCTTCACATAGCCAGAGCCTCCCAGACAGCAAAGAGAGGCTTTCTGTGACGGTGATGTTGTTGGGTTGGGTGGGCACACAACTGTTTGAGACATAAGGTAGATGCTCAAAAATCTCAATTAGAATCTTGTGTATAAAGCATAGGAATGCAATAAGACTCTCCAGTCATTTTTGTGCAAGCCAAACTTTGAGTATATTATTTTCTGGTTTCAGAATAATATTGTTGATAAAAAGATATTAATCATGTCTTCTAAGTTTCTTATAATTTAAAAAGAAAAATATATTTTAAAAGTAGAAACCATGGGATCCTCTAAATTGTTTTTATTAATCAAAATTAGCATGCAGAGTGTAATTAAAATCTCTCAGCCTTTTTAATTCTCTTGTAGGTCTAAATGTTTTAATATGGTCATTCATAATTCTACTTCAAATTAATGAAGAACCATTGACCCTGTAAAATCAAGTTCTCAAAATGACCTACAGCAATGAGTTCTTAATAAGGATATATTATTCACATCTGTGGTCATTATTTTGGGCTAATAATATTCTAGGTTAGATGATGTTAGAGAATGCGTTACATATACTAAATAGTTCTGTTCTTGAAGCACAATGTATTAATGAGTGATGTGGAAATAATCGATTTTTCTGCCACAACTAAGGAAGATGTATAAAATTATATAGTACACACATATAAAATGAAATACTGTATATAATATTTGTCTTTTCAATGTGCATTTGATCACATGAAATTAATGGTTTAACTTGAAATTCTTTTTCATTATTAGTTACTGCTTTGTGTGGTGAGATTCAAGACTTTCCTTTTTTAAAAAAGATTTATTTATTTTATGTCTATGAGTGCTCTCTCTGCATATACGCCTTTATGCCAGAAGAGGGTATCCGATCCCACTACAGATGGTTGTGAGCCACCATGTGGTTGCTGAGAATTGAACTCAGGACCTCTGGAAGAGCAGCCAGTACTCTTAACTGCTGAGTCACCTCTCCAGCCTGAGATTCAAAACTTTTTGGTATTTAACAGATAATTCTGTGTTTTCATGAGGTAATATATAATTAGAGTCAAAATGACTTATAACTTAGTGTTCTATCATATATGTCATTATTGCTTTGTATGAGGAAATGGTTGGTTACTTGCAGGCTTAATAATTGTACTCAGTGCTGGGGTGAAGATGGAAGACCTTGGATTTGAAGAAGTTCCAAATGTCAGCATCTGTTAAAGTTCTGTTAAGATTCATCTTTAAAATGTTGCTACTTAATAACCCAGGTCATATAAATATCTCCCATCACAAAATCATCACTTCTGAAAGTGCACAGAAATTTCAAGGTCAGTGAGGTGTTATTTAATGAATTATATCTTTTTATTACAGTTTTATTTAAAATCATTTTAGGACCTAATTTGTTTTCTATGGTCTTTTATTTTCCTTATTTTATTTTATTTATTTATTTTATTTTCATTCAAAAATTTACACTTCCTCCCCTCCTCCCATTCCCCTCCCGCTCCC
>LOEQ01014431.1:7659-18017 GCA_001685075.1 Bramus lutescens | reverse complement strand
TCTCTGAATGTGGCTGACAAGGAGAACTGACTGAGAAGCCAAGGACAATGGATCTGGGTTTTGATTCTCCTGCATGCACTGGCTGTGTGGGAGCCTCGTCAGTTTAGATGCTCACCTTCCTAGACCTCAGTGGAGGGGGGAGGACTTTGGACTTCCCACAGGACAGGGATCCCTGACTGCTCTTTGGACTGGAAATGGAGGGGAAGGAGGAAGGGGGAGGGGGAGGAAAATGGGAGGAGGGGATGAGGTGGAAAGTTTTTAATAATAATAAAGAAAATAAAAAAGAATAAGGATCCACCTCTCAAATAGAAAATAATAATAAAGTGTGACTTTTTCATTAACTCATTCCTTTTACAAATGACTTTGCCTTAGGGACTTCCTTCTAGACAGATTCACAGAAAAAAAAGAAGCTCATGAGTCAAGAGAGTACAGAATACAGATGCAAACTATCTCTTCAGGAACCAAAGTAAAAAAAAATACCTGAAGAAATCAACTTATACCAAGTGACCAAATGTAGTATCAGAAATGTTTCTTTATTTTTGTGATACTCTTCCCCCAATTTTTGTAACCACAATTAGAATAACAGACAAACCCAAGGCGAAATATGCTAAACATGTTTGAAAAATATTCTTCTAACTTCCTGAACATCAGGAATAAGGAGAACACAGCACTCATAGCGTTGGTTCCCCATCAGTATTTTCAGGGATGACTGGCTCACCTATGTTAAGGTCTAGCTCCATCACTGTCACTCACAGTAAACAGATTATGCACAACAAAATGATGGACATAACACATGAGGTACAAACACATAGGAAATGGTGGCTGTTCCTCAGGATCTGACAAGGTATGTATGTATGTATGCTACAGCTCCTCCTTTCCCTTCCATGGTGATTTACATTACCAAGACATGGGAAAAGTGTTGCAGTTCCTTGTCCTTGGTAGTCATCCTCTCCAGAAGACGAACAGTTCCCACTGTTCAAGCATGCCCATCTTCCATGTCTTGTCATCACTCTGCCTTCTTATTACTTCAGATCATACAACCCTCAAGCCTGGCTGGATGATACTACTTTTCATGAGGTGGTATGAACTGATGGTTTTCTCATCCCTCAACAATACAATAATCATAAAACCTGGCTTCTTATCTGATACAACCTGAGGACAGAGAAAGTGAGATATAAAAATACAAAGAGAAAAGCAGGCTGCTGTAAATAAAGATGTTCAAGGACAAGTTCCCAGGTATGGTGTTCCTAATTAGGATGATAAATTGTCTAAGCCTAATAAGATCAGATCCAAGTCAGTCACTTGTGTTTTTTCCCAGATGAACACATGAGATCACATGTACTAAATGTTAGTAATCACAAGTTATCTTATAGATGAGGGATAAGAATAAGATGTCTCTACTGATACCAAAATACTAAAATCTAAGTTTTCATAAATATGATTTCTGACCACTATGAACCCAAATTCCTTCCTAAATCCAATTAATGAATTTTCAGAGACGTTCAAATGCATCAAATAAGTGATACCTTGTTCTAGCATCATTGATTGAATGTGGACTCACCATAAACATTCCCATCTTTTATCTGGCAGGTCTGCACAGTGTGACTCAAAAAATTTTTTGATAGTCAGGGATTAGAAACCCAGCCAGAACCAGGAAAATATTCCTGAGTATCCATTTTCATTTGTACTAAGAAGCACAAAGCAAAAGTCAGTCACCTGAAGTGAAAAGCAAAACCTCCTTGGCTTCATTTTATCCTCTCAGGAACCTCCCCCAATGCAAAGCAGCCCTCAGGCTCAGGATAAAAGCTCTGGCCTAGCTGAGAATCCCCATCTTCTTCTCACTGGATCCTCTAGCAGAGCATGGATGTCCTGATGCTGCTCCTCTACCACTTGTGATTTCCAATCTGTAAATATTTGGGGGTTTTAGGTACATCTTGTATGGAATATTTGACTGATGGTGATGTTGCTTTTCCCCATGTGCATTGTCCCAGGTCCAGGTGAAGGAATCAGAACCTGACCTGGTGCAACCATCACAGACCCAGACCTTTTTTCCTACCTGCACTGACTCTGTGCCCTCATTAACCAGCTATCAAGTACACTGGGTCCACCAGTCTCCAGGTTAGGGTCTGGGGTTAATGGGAATAATATGGTATAATGAGAACACTGATTGTAATTCAGTTCTCAAGTCCTAGGTCACCATCACCAGGAACACCTCCAAGAGCCAAGGTTTCTTAAAAGTGAACAATCTGCAAACTGAGGACACAGCCATATATTACTCTGCCAGAGACACAGTGATGGAAGTCCAGTGTGAACCTGTATAAAACCTTCCTACAGAATCCTCAGGGCCAACAGGCAGTACTAGAGGTAATAGAGACTCCCCAGTACCAGCACAAGTCTTTTCAGAGTGCTGAATCAAAGCAGGTGCACAAGTTCAGGAATGGTTGGCTTCTCAGTTTCTTGGCTTGTTCTTTGTATCAAAGACATTTTTCCCATCGTAATCTTCTATAACTTAGTCTGTACGAATTTTAATGCATCTGAATATTTATGAAGTCCTGTTTTCCACTGTAATGTTTGTTTTTCTATACAGTTTTGATCTTATCAGAACAAAATAGAGAGTGTCATACAGAGCAGATCTGGATATGCTGTGGGTACCAGGATCAATCTTGAAGAAATTAAGGGATCATTGAGATTGGGGTGCTTAGGCTCACAACAGAGCTTCAGATAATTCTCCAGTTATAGCAGAATTTAGGATTTTGTTAAGAGCCAACAGATCATGCAGGATTGGTAGGACTGATAAAGCATTAACCTTGATTTCCTCCACTCTCTCTATTACCGTCACATGAAACATGAACATCAGTTTCATCATTGATCCTGGTTATACTCTGGTACTTATACCATGGAAATAATGCAGCTAGAGATAGCATTTGAGCTTCAGGTGTCTGCAGGAGGTTCTTGGCTAACATACTGCTTAAGTTGTCCCTGCGTTTCATGTCCCGTTCTGGAAATGCTGTCAAACCACATTGTAATTTGTAGGTCTTGGGATCTGTTCTGGTCTTCTCAGGTTCCTGGCCGGTAATCAATTTGTTGTTGGATAAAATAAAGTACCCTTTCTCTACCAAAGTATTTAAACACAGTATTAAGTTTACAGGATTTTAATTTCATCATGTAGATAAAACTGTCTATCTGTTTGAGATGTGTTTCTTGTTTGCCACAGAAAGATAGATTCTTTCTTGTTATCAAACCTGTTAGTCTGTGTCTTCTATAGGTGAGTTGAGTCCATTTATATTAAGGGATATTAAAAACCAGTGATTTCTATCTCCTCTTATTTTAGTTTTTATTGTGATGTTATTATGTGTGTGTTTTCCTTCTTTGGTACTTGTTTCTGTGAGATCATTTATTATCTGTGTTTTTGTGGATGTAGCCAACTTCCTTGGGTTGATGTTTTCTTTCTAGTACTTTTGTAGGGTTGTGTTTGTGGTTAAGTATTAGTCAAATCTGATTCTGTTGTGGAATATCTTGTTTGTCCTTCTATGGTTATTGAAAGTTTTGCTGGGTATGGTAGTCTGGGTTGGCATCCATTGTCTCTTAATATTTGTATGATACTTGACCAAGACCTTATGGCTTTTATTGTTTTCATTGAGAAGTCATGTGTAATTCTGATGGGTCTGGCCTTATATGCTACTTGGCCTTTTTGCTTTGAAGCTATTAATATTCTTTCTTTATTCCATATGTTTTGCATTCTGATTATTATGTGACAAGAGGACTTTTATTTAATCCAGTCTATTTGGTGTTCTGAAAGCTTCCTATATCCTAATAGGCATGTCTTTCTTTAGGTTGGGAAAGTTTTCTTCTATGATTTTGCTGAATATACTTTCTGTGCTTTTAAGTTGGACTTCCTTTCCTTCTCCTATATCTATTATTCTTAGGTTTATTCTTTTCATGGTGTCACATGCTTCCTGGATATTTTGTATAAGCTTTTGTGTTAGATTTAATATTTTTTTAACCAATGAGCCTGTTTCCACTATCCTATCTTCAGTTCTTGAGACTCACTCTTCCATCTCTTATACTCTGCTGTTTATGCTTGCATTTGTGGTTCCTGGTCAGTTTCTTATTATTTCTGATTCTATAATTCCCTTAGCTTGTGTTTCCTTTATTGTCTCTATTTCAGTTTTCAAGTCTTGACAGGTTTCTTTCATATGTTTGAGAGATCTTTCTTGGTTTTCTTTAAGGGATTTGTTGATGTCTTCCAATTTTTTTTCTCTTTTCCTCCATTGAGAGAATTTTTCATTTCCAGTTTTAGGACCTCAAACATTCTCCTAAAGTTATTTCGGGGTCATTTTCATTTGCTCTATCTAAATTTGGTGGTTGAAGTCTTGCTGTTATTAGGCCACTAGGTTTTTACTGCTATCATGTTGCTCTTTGTGGTGTTGCATGTGCTCTTGCCTTGTCTACCTCTCTTTTCCTCTGATTGTGGCTGTCTTTTCTCTGGTGATCAATCTTCCAGGTGCCAATGGATCCAAGGCTCAAGTAATTGCTCATCATGGTACAGCCAGGGTATGGTTCCAGTCACCACGTTGGGCACTCCATGTTCCTGGAGGTTGCTTAAGACTCCTGAGATTTGCTTTGCAATACCAGGTGTAGTTTGGGCATGTTCTCACAGAGGTTGTTTCCTTGGGTCTCGTTCTGATGAGGTTGCCCCCTTGGGCCTGCTCTCACAGATGTCCTAGCTCATGGCTACTCCCTCAGAGGTTCCAGAATTGTGCCTGGACTTAGAGAGTTCTCTGGTTCTGGCCTACTCCCTTGGAGTTCCCAGACTCGCCCCTGGCCCCCAGAGGTCTCTGGTTTCTGCCTATTTCCAAGGAGGTCCAAAATTCCTGTCTGGGCCCACAGAGGTCCTGGCTCAGCTCTAAACACTCTGATGTCCCAGTCTTGCACCCAGACCTGCAGAGGTCTCTAATTATCGTCTATGCCCTCAGTGGTTGTTCCCTTGTACCTTCTCCTGTGGACTTTGCTGTCTCAATCCTGCTCCGACCTATGTCACTGGCTCATGCCTGTGTCCATAAATGTCCCTGGTCTGGATCTGATCCCATGAAGGTTCCTGGCTTGGGCAGAGCCCCATAAAGACCTCGGGCTCTGGTCTACATCCTAAGAGATCCCAGAATCATGCCTACACCTGCAAAGCTCCTGGCCCAGGCCAAATCCCTTGCTGGTCCCAGACTCAAACTCAGACCTGCAGAGGTCTCTAGTTCCTTCATACTCCATCAGAGGTCCCAGACTCTCACCTGGAACCACAGAGTTCTCTAGATCCTCCCTACTCGCTCGGTGGTCCCAGACTCGACTCTTTCCTGGACCCACAAAGGTCTCTGGTTCCTGCCTATTCCATTGGAGAGCCCAGACTCATTCCCAGACCCACAGAGGTCCTGGCTTAGGCCTACTCCCTCAGAGGTCCTATATGCAAATTTCAAGTTTTTTTAACCACTGATTAGTACTCCATTGTATAAATGTGCTACATTTTCCATACCCATTCTTCAGTAGAGAGGCATCTAAATTGTTTCCATGATTTTGCTATTACAAATAATGCCCAAGAGTGGTATTGCTGGGCCCAAGGTACGTTGATTCCCATTTTTCTGAGAAACACCCATACTGATTTCCAGAGTGATTGTACATGTTTGCATTCACACCAGAAATGGAGGAGTCTTCCTCTTACTCCACATCCTCTCCAGCATAAGCTAAAAAGGGATTTTTGATCTTAGCCATTCTAACTGGCATAAGATGGTAACTCAGAGTTGTTTTTATTTTCATTTCCCAGAAGGCAAAGGATATTAAACATTTCCTTGTGTTTCAGTCACTTGAAATTTTTCTGTTGAGAAATATCTGTTTAGTTCTGTATACCATTTTTAAATTGGTTATTTGGAATTTTGATATCTAATTTCTTGAGTTATTTATATATTTTGGAGATCAGTCCTCTGTCTGGTGTAGAGAACAGTTGTCTGTCTGATGTGGGGATGATGAAGAAATTTTCACCTTCAGTGGGCTGCCTTTTTGTCTTACTAACTGTGTCCTTTGCTTTACAGATGCTTTTCAGTTTGAGGAATTTCCATTTATTTATTGTTGCTTTCGTTGTCTGTGCTACTTGTATTACATTTAGGAAGTGCTCTCCTCTGCCCATGAATTAAAGGTTACTTCCTACTTTCTCTTCTATCAGGTTTAGTGTGGGCAGATTTATATTGAGGTCTTTAATCCATTTAGACTTGAGTTCTGTGCACAGTGATAGATAAGGAAATATTTTTATTCTTCTACATGTTGATATCCAGTTATTCCAGAACCATTTGTTGAAGATACTTTCCATTTTTCATTGCATAATTTTTGCTTCACTGTCAAAATTAAGGTGTTCATAGGTGTGTGGGTTAATATCCAGGTCTTCAATTAGATTCAATTAGTCAGCCTGTCTATTTTTATGCCAATTCTAGTTGCTTTTATTACTGTAGCTCTATATAGAACTTGATATCTGGGATAGTGATGCCTCCAGACATTTCCTTATTGTACAGAATTATTTTGGCTATCCTGAGTTTTTTGATTTATCATGTGAAGTTGATTATCATTCATTCAAGGCCTGTGAAGAATTGTGTTGGGATTTTGATGGGGACTGCATTGAATCTATAGATTGCTTTTGGTAGGATTGACATTTTCATTATGTTGATCCTACCCAACCAATACCATGGGAGAACTTTTAATTTTCTAATATCTCCTTCAATTTCTTTTTTCAAACACATAAAATTCTTGTCAAATAGGTCTTTTACTTCTTGGTTAGTTTTAACACAATGTATTTTATGTCATTTTTGGCTATTGTAAAGCATGAAGTTTCTCTGATTTCTTTCTTAGCTTCTTTATCATGTGTATATAGGAGGTTTACTGATTTTCTGAGTTGATGTTGTATACTGCCAATGTTACTGAAGGTATTTATCAGTTAAAATAGTTCCCTGGTATAGTTACGTGGCTTTAAGAAAAACATACATAGATCCTCCTAGAAAGGGGAAAAAGACAAGATTGCCTAACAAAATTAGGAGCACAGGGATGGGGGAAAATGGAGAGTGAAAGAGGAAGAGGAAGGGAGAAGTGGAGGGGAGGAGAACTTGAAGGAACAGGATAGATGAGATCGAGGAGGGACATAGATGAGAACAGTGAAAGAGATATTTTGATTAAGGGAGTCATTATGAGGCTAAGAAGAAACCTGGCACTAGAGAAATTCCCATGAATCCATAACCATGAGCCCAAATAAGACCCTAAGCAATAGAGGAGTGGGTACCCAAACTGGTCTTGCCTGTAGTCAGACTGATGAATATCTTAAATATTACCATAGAACCTTCATAGAGCAACTAAAAGAAACAGATGCAGAGACATGCACTGGGCTGAGCTCCCAAAGTGTAAGCAGAGGGTATGATGTTTGTCCCGGCTGCCTGGCTAGCTTAGCCATGAAATAACCACACAGAAACTGTGTTAATTAAATCACTGCTTGGCCCATTAGCTCTAACTTCTTATTGGCTGACTCTTACATCTTAGTTTAACCCATTTCTATTAATCTGTGTATCGCCACATGGTAGTGGCTTACAGGCTAAGTTTCAGCAGCATGTCTTACTCTGGCAGTAGATCCATGGCATATTCCTGACTCTGCTTTCTTCCCCCCAGAATTCATTTTCATCTTCCCCACCTACCTAAGCTCTACTCTATCAACAGGCCAGGGCAGTTTGTTTATTCATTAACCAATAAAAGATGCAGAAGGAGTTAAGGACCTCCCACACCACCAAGGTACATTTGAAGTGAAGGAAGTGCAAGAATATAAGCAAAGAGCTCAAGACCATGATGATTCTGCTCACTGAAACAGTTTACCTGTGCTTAAGGGTGCTCACCAACTCTAGTTAGACTGGGAAGGAACCAGCATAGGTCCAAATTTGCCCCTTCAATGTGAGAGTTGTATGGCTTGGGTACACTATAGGGCCAATGTCAGTGGCATCAGTATTTATCCCTACACCTCATACCGGCTTTTTGAAAAACTATTCTCTTTGTATGGGTACCCTGATCAGCCTAGATATAATAAGGAGAGTCTTAGAACTTTCCCAAAGCAATGTGCCATAGATTCTCTGAGCAGTTGCTGGGGGAGATGTGGGGAATAAACTTAAAGGATGGGAGGAAGAGAGAGTAGAAACGGGGATTGGTATGTAAAATGAAAGCAGACAGTTTATTTTCTTTTTTAAAAAAGAAAAGAAGCTGGTTATACCTCAATGCAATTAGCATTACTTATGTAAAAAGATACTTGTAAAATGAATCCAAGAACATATCAGAAAAATCATCCACCATGACAAAGTAAGCTTTATTCCACATTTGTAGGAATGGTTCAACATACAAAAATCTGTCAATGTAAACTACTATATAAACAAAATGAAATATAAAACATGATAATCTCAGCATATGCTGAAAAAAATGAACAAAATATGACATCCCTTCATCATAAAGGTCTTGGAGAGATTATGGATATAAGGAACATAACTAAACATAATAGAGGCAATACTCAGCAAGCCAACAGCCAACAACAAACTAAAGAGGAGAGAAACACAAAGACAACAAAAGGAGATAAAGAAGATACAGGCCAAGTACTCCCATTCAATGATCACCACTGAACACAGAACACTCATCATAGACTTTAGGCTCAGTTGGATTTCCTTGTAATTATGTTGAAAGGTAATTCATAAAGATGAGATATTGTGCACTGTGTGGGCATGAGAAAGAAAATATGGCTCCTGGATAGTTTTATGAACAGATTTCTGTGCTTTCAGGTGTTTGTGTGAGCTGCCACTGGTAGAGTCAGGGGGAGAATTAGCACAGCATTGAAAGACCCTGAGACTCTACTATGCAGACTCTAGATTCATCTTCCATGATTACTGGATTGACTGAGTCTGCCATGCACCAGGGATGGGGCTGGAGTGGTTAGCATGCATTAATGGTGGGAGTAGTTCAATTTACTATGCTGATGCCATGAAGGGTCAATTCACCCTCTCAAGAGACAATGCCAAGAAATCTCTGTATCTGAAAATGAGCAGTCTGGGGTCTGAAGACACAACCATATATTATTCTGCAAAGCACACAGTCAATACTACTGTAAGCTCAGACACAAACAAACTGGCAGGGTCCTAAGGACCAGCAGGTTGAGCTAAAAGCACAAAGAGCTTTGGGTCACAGAAGAGCCTGTTCAGAGAGCCATAGAAGTCTGAACTCCTCTGTGTCTAGGCTCCCTCTCCTCATCACATTCAGGGATTCTCTCTACAGGTGTAGTGTGTAGTAATTCTTGAAGTGTCTAAATGTTTATTCAAATTTCTATTTTCTAGTGTGATGTGATTTTGTATTTATTTATTAAACTGTTTTCTTTCCCTCTCTCTCCCTCTCTCCCATCTGTGTATCTATGTATATGTGTACATACTGATATGTGATTCACTCTTCTTTCAGCCTGCACCATATTTATAAAGACAACTTCTTTCACCTGGCCTGGATCTCTCAAATGGCTTGACAGGTGGACTAGTGAGCCCCAGTGATTATTTGTCTCCACATCCCACAAATAGGATGACATTTTGATTGGGACACAGCTCTATTTGCAGTCTTGGAGACCTGAATTCATAGCTTAGATCCCACTCAATAGTTCTGCTATGGCAAAACTGAAGTGCAGAGCTATTTTCTCAGCATCAATAAGTTGTTTTTTTAAACTTAGTATGTGCTCTGATATCAACAAAATGCAGATCATCACACAAGGCAGAAGTTATTCTGTGGTGTCCAGCATAAGATCTGGGAGAAGCTAAAGGACCTGGAGACTGTAAATTCTAGACTCAGGGTGTCTCACAACCACATGTGAGTTCAGAAGACCCTGAATCTCACCGATATGGATGGTTCTCCTCAGCACAGGGACAGGGACTCCTGGAAGTCCAAGGACCCCGGACTGCATCTGAGTTCTTGTCTCCTCCTGTCTAATATTCCTCTCTCTGCCCATTCAAGTCACTCCTGTGTCTGTTTCTCTGCTGCTGAGATTAAAGGCATATAATCCCAGGTGCTGGGATCACCTTTGTATGAGCTCTGTTTCTAATTTGCACAAATTCAATCTCTTGTAGTCCAGGGTAGGTTTGCACTCACAGAGATCTGTAACATGAGGGCAGGCTTGTTGGGGTTTTCGTCCCGCCCAGTACCCCATAGCTGGCATGTCTCAAAGAAAATCACACAGAGATCTCCATAAGTTATAAAACTGATTGGCCCATTTGCTCAGCCTTCTTATTAGCTCTTGTAGCTTATATTAACCCATTATTTTTATCTATGTTAGC